>VZTF01002536.1:481298-730553 GCA_013397755.1 Cnemophilus loriae | reverse complement strand
CCTGCGGCCGCCGCGGCGCGGCTGAGGGCGAGCGGCCGTGAGCCGGGGGCGTCCCGGTCCCCGCGGTGCCGAGCGCGCTCGGCGGTGTCGAAGCGCCGGGGCCGGCGATGGCACTGCCCTGAGCGTCCCGCCGGGGACACCCCGGCTCTGGGGACGCCCGGCCGTTCCGGAGACTTTGGGGGCGTTTGCGGGTTTTGCCTTTTTTCTTTTTTCTTTTTCCCTTTCCTTTTTCCCCTTTTTTTCTCCTTTCCCGCTGCCTTTTGGGGTTTTCTCCTGGCGGCTCGTCCCCTGCGCCTGCCCAGCGGTCATCCCCTCGCCCGCGGCCACGTCCCTTTGGGCATGTCCCGGTCCAACAGCGTCAGCCCCCCGGGCTTCGGCGGTCCCGCGCCCTGGGCAGGCACCGAGCAGCACCGCTCGGCCTGGGGCGAGGCGGAGGCCCGGGCCAATGGCTACTCCTACCCGCCGCCTCCCAACAGGTCCTCGGGCAAGAAGGCCTCCCGCATGTCGAGCAGGTGGAGGAGCGAGGAAGACTACGAGCCCCGGAACCGCGGGGAGAGCGGCTGCAGGATGATGAGCTTTAGGTCCAAATCCGCCTGGCAGGAGCACGGTGACGACAGCCGACGTCACCGGTCCCGCCACCCTCCCGGCAGTGATTCCCCCGCTGCCCCCAACAATGCCAGCCCCCGGCAGCTGGGGGAGCAGGGGGAGGTACGGCCCCGCTCTGTGGAGTTGGGGCTGGACGAGAAACGCATCAAGGCCAAGATTGAGGAGCTGGAGGAAGAGGACGGGGACGAGGGGGACTCCGAGGCGGCCTTCTCCATGGGCAGTTGTTGCAGTAGCCTGCTGCAAATCTTCAGGTCCAAGAAGTTCCAGTCTGAGAAACTGGAACGTCTCTATCAGCGCTACTTCTTTCGGCTTAACCAGAGCAGCCTCACCATGCTTATGGCCGTGCTGGTGCTGGTCTGTGTGGTCATGCTGATCTTCCATGCCGCACACGGCCGCTATGAGGTATCCTATGTCGTGGTGCTCTCCGTGGCCATCGTGCTGATGGTGCTGCTGTGCATGGTGTGCAACCGCAACAACTTCCACCAGGACCACATGTGGTTGGCGTGCTACTCTGTCATCCTGGTTATCCTGGCAGTGCAAGTGGTAGGGGTTCTGCTGGTGTGGCCCAGGAGCGCCTCAGAGGGCATCTGGTGGACCGTCTTCTTTATCTACAGCATCTACACGCTGCTGCCGGTGCGGATGAGAGCCGCGGTCATCAGCGGGGTGGTGCTCTCCGCCATCCACCTGGCCGTCTCCCTCAAGATCAACGCAGAGGATAAGTTCCTCCTGAAGCAGGTAGGCAAGCCCGAAGTGATTTGGATGTGTGCTCCACACTGAAGGGCAAGGGAAGTGGGGTAGTCTGACTTTCATAGGCTTGCCTGATGCTGGAAGGCTGACGGGACTTCCAGCTGAACTCCTAGGTTACCTGCTGCTGGGTGGGATGGTGTGCAATGTGGTGGCTAGCCTGTAATCTTGCCTTTTTTCATAGCTGTGGTGTTTCCTCGTTTCTGCTCCAAGTTAAGGCTCTAAACATATAAGAAGTGTGCCTTACTGGGTTCCCGTGATGGGTGCTCCAGCACTGTCAGCAGCCCTGCTCGTGCCCTTCAGTTGTATTTAATGTAAACAGCCCTGTGCTAAGCACACCTGTGGAACCGTATCCAAGTATGCCGCTGTTTTACTGAGAAATGTGTGGAAAGTCTGGCTGTTTTTATCAGGTAGAGGTTATCCTTTTGTGTCACTCTGGGTTCAGTGTTGGTGCAGAGCTTAGGCTTCTTAGGAGAGCATGCTCCACGGGAACGTGGGGTAGGCTTTTGGTTCAGCAGGAAGGTGTTTTGCTCTGAGATGTGCTGGAAATATCTATGGTGAAAAAGCCTGGAGTTCCTGTGCAGGCAGGATAAAAAGTACCAAAAAGAAGTATAAATGCAGGTTGTTATTTAGCTGTGATATCATGTTTAACTGAAGCAGTTCAGTTCACGGGAACAATAAGACTATTATCAAATGCATTACAGTGCAATTTTTAATTACCATATCTGTATAAACAACAGCAACACAAGGAGCCACTCTGCAAGCAAAGCAAGCAGCCTTGAGACTTGTGCTTTAACCTTACCACACACCGTGGCAATCAGGAAACCATTGATTTAAAACGTTGAAGCTGTGAGGCGGCTGTCATCCTTTGGATGTGCAGGACTCTGAGCAAGGATGAGCCTGTCACAGAGTCAGCCCTGATGCTTGTGTGTAACTAGGGATTGTTTATTAAAATCAGGTGTTTGGTAGTTTTACAGCCCTAGCACATGACACAAAATAAAGCCTCACTCTCAGTGTCTGCTTTGAGTCTTAGTTCTGGGTTGTTTTGAGTTCTGCCTATTGCAGTGGCAAGAAAAGTTGTAGGACTTAAAACCTCCTCAGGATGAGGCTGTCACTGTTCTGCTATACAGAATAGCCCATGAAATTACTCTCTTCTCCCCTCTGCCTGGTTAAGCCTACTTGGAGAGTTTCTGGCTTCGTTCATAGTTTGTTACAGAAATTTCTATAAACTGTACATGGCGTATTTTTCTTACATTTGATATAAATGGCTTTTTGTGCATTTCCAGCAGAGCATACACTGTGAGTGGGACAGTTGGTGTTTTTCTGCTTGGCTTGAAAAAGTTTGCTAATGGCCTCAGCTCTTCCCCACGGGGGCTCTGGTCTTGCAAAGCCTCATGTATGTTTTTTGCTTTATAAACTAAGACTTGTCCTGTTGAAATCAGTGTATTTGGAGACCGTATCCTTACATGTCAAGGCAAATCCCGTCATGACTGCGGCTAAAAGATTTAGCAGTCTGTTATGAGCAGAGTTGAGTTTGGAGGATTCTAACAAATGAATAAAATATCATCATGTTGGGAAGTGCTGGTAACTGTATTTTAATAGGAGGGAGGCTAAATTACAAAGACCAAATGATTGACTCTCTCAGTAGAAAATTTGGAACAATTACAGCTCCCTCCCTTCCTAAACAGCAGGTTGTTTGTAAGAGGTTGGGCTCGTGTATAAATGTGCACTTGTCAAAGGTGGAAGCCTGGGCAATAGGTGATGGTACAGTATGCACAAATCTGTGCATTGCACAGTTGCTTTCACTTTCATAGTAATGCTGGGTTTTTCCTACGGTTTGACAATAAATGCTCAGATAATGAGGAATGTCCTAGGAGAACTCTTACTTTGTCTTCAAAGGCAGAGCGCCTCTCCACGTTGCCTGCTTATTTTTCCTACTAGCACAGTCTCTATCTTGCTGCGGTCTACACTGGCATAGCATGGACT
Source organism: Cnemophilus loriae (assembly GCA_013397755.1). NCBI lineage: Eukaryota > Metazoa > Chordata > Aves > Passeriformes > Corvidae > Cnemophilus > Cnemophilus loriae. The sequence goes on along the minus strand of VZTF01002536.1, from coordinate 727,217 downwards.
GAATTCAGTGAGGTTGTACAGGGCCAAGCATCAGATTCCTTACACATCCGTGTATGAACACGAGCTACTCTCTGTGGCTGTCTGATAGAAAAATCTGTTCTGCTGAGCACATTGCCTCACAGCTATTAACAGGCCTTCCTCACTGGGGCTGTATCTGGTTGCTGTGGAAATCTGTTGTGTTCGGCTCTGCCCCCCTAATGCATGCAAGCCCTATTTTCCTCCTTCAAACTACCAGAGGCAAAGGCAGATGAAGACCAGATAAGTCAAGAAGAGAGAGTGAAGATGTTTTCCGTGACTTCATGCTGGCAGTGACATCAGCATGGGTTTTGTGGAGCAGGAGTGGATGTGAAAGCATTTGTGGCTATGTGACCGGATGGTACTTTACACCCAGCAGTCACAGAAGAAAGGCTGGTTAGGATGTATATCCCCTTTCCTGTCTTTTTCATGGCATTTTTAACTATAATACTTAAACAAGTTTTACTTTGTGGGACCTTTTTGCTTTTAATCCTCTCCGAACTGTTTCCAAGCCAGGAGAAATCATGCAGTCTTGTTATGATCCACTGACATTCAAAGCAGGATGACTCTTGTGTTGACTCCTGAGCACTTTTATAAGGCTCTGGAGCCTGTTAAAAGCTCCTCTTTCTCAAGAAAATTCTAGGTCCCTTTTGGGGCAAAGGCAGCTTGTTAGATTCTCTAGCTGAGGATACATGATTTATTGTCTGAATTATCTTCTCCTATCATTACTGGATTTCTGTGTCCCCAAACTCTCTGATCCAAGGCTATGCTAGTCAGACTTCATGGAAGGGTTAATGCAGTCTGCTGTTTCTGAATCCGTAAGGTAACAGGAGTAAAAGTAGTTGTCATTGTTCAGTCTTAACTGAGCTGCTTTTTAAAGTAATTCTTCTGGGGTCACTGGATTTGGAAAGTAGGCTCTGACTTCTCTTTGCTACCTGGAGGAGTCTGTCTTTCAAAAGAGTGCCCTGAGCACCCCTGCCAAAAAGATGAGTATAGTTGGTACCTCTGTGTTTCTGATTGGCTAGAGCAATGATCTTGGCTTCTTGAATTGAGGTTTGGTTGGAATAAAAAAATGCTAATTATTGCATTATATTAAAAAGTTATCCAGTGCTGAGGGAAGAGAGAAAAAGAAATCCTGTGTTTGAGACTTTACTTGTTTCCAAAGGCAGCATGCTGCTGGAAGCAGAACACAGTGAATAGGTGATGCTTCACCAACTACGAATCCAGATTGCTTAAAAGGGGTTTTTTTGTGTGTTTCTGTGATCAGTTAACTCTAGAGGAACTGCTTTTGGATTTACTGGGGAGGGGATGACTTCATATTTGTCTTCAGGTTTATGTCCTTGTGTTATTCTGGGACAGGTTACAAATATGTTCCACTGCATGGACGTGTGTAGTCTTCTCTTTGTATGTAAGTATATCTCGTTTCAGGCCAGCCTGTTCCATGTGTTGGGCTTGATACACTTTCAGGCTCTGAACTCTGGGGTTCACGTAAGCGTTACTTTACATGTGAATGAGGCTTTCTAATACTTGACTGAGAAAGAAGTGTACTATTTATCAGTGATCTGCCTTGCATCCACATCAAAGATAACACTGAGATTTATTCTCCATTCCATCGGGGCGAACTGCCCAGCTGACCCGCAGACTTGTACAGGCACATGGGAAGAGGTTCAGCCTGTGGGCTGCAGATGCTTAACTGAAGTCATGTGAGACCAGCTGCCCTCAGTGCAGATAGTCTTGAGTAAGCACTGGCGTTTTTGTGAGACTGTGGGCTAAGAGACAGGGAATTTCACAAGATAGTTTATTGGGCTCTGAATCAGACTTAAAAAGGGATGGGGATTGTGTGTGGGAGTGGGTGGGGGACCAGGAGTAGGAGATAAGAATGCCACATACGAACATCAAACAAGCCCGTGGACTGAGGTTAGATTTACTCCTGTTTTCCCATCCAAACCTGTTTTATTGTAACTTTCTGATGTTCCTTGTTCGAGGATACAGTTAAGTCTTTGTAGTTTATTAACTCAGTGTGAGTAGGTGACTGTTAAGGTACCACGAAGAATAAATACCTTTTTTTTGTCTTGTGTCAGTAACCTCATTGAAAGAGAAACTGAAATGCACTGATCTCTTTTCTCCCCAAATAGTGCTGCAAATCTTCTGCAAAGGATCTCTGATAGCAAAGTTCTGAACGACCTCAGCACATGTCTTTTGTTTGTCTCTCTGATTCAGGGCTCCTTCTTGCTCGACCCTTTTCCATGTCTCCATCATAACAAGATTACATTAGTACTCCTCATCCTTCACTTCTGAGAACTGTGTATGTGTTGGCCTTTCTTTTTGTCAGTGCATGTTGATGGTACATGATTGATCTGCAGCTGCATGGTGGCTCTCTTGAAAGTGTAGCATTTCAGTTTAACCGTTTCTTGGAAGATGTTGGTATGAAAACCACCCTCTCTCCTTTTCATAAATAAACTCACTTCAGCAGGACTAAAAACAATTTTTTACCGTAACAGAGAATCAAATCTTGTGGAGATCTCCTAGCACCTCGTAGACAGGCTTTCTAGATGGCAATTTGAATGGCATTCAACGAGAAGTTAGTCACACAGTAGGAGAAGTAGGACTGTATGTTCCATCTCAGCCTCAGCATGCTTAATATATGTAAGTGATGACTGATTTAGAGACAGATTCTCAGCAGTGTGTTAATCAAGTCCTTGCATGGTGCTTTCAGTGTCTTCAAGCAGCACTGTCTTTATTCATCAAGAAGGAGAGATGAACTACCTGGAATGCCGATGGATCTGTGTGTCAGCTCTCTTACGGTTATGCTGCTTGTTTTACCTTTTTCCACCTGGAAAATATATTTGAGTAATGTTTGTATAGGATGGGATTTTTAAGGTGCTCAGCTTAAGGGGCTGGGTACTGGGTGCCTCAAACAGCACTTAATGCCCTGTTCTGCATAAACATTGATATCAGAAGGGCTCTCGTGCAGTAAGAAGAGCTCTAGCCCTGCTCACTACTGAAGAATCTGCCTTTGAAGCAGTTGCACCGAAGTTAAGTTAGGGAAAATTGGTTTGCAGTCTTCTGTTCAGGGGAAAAAATGGCAACCTGAAATATTCAGTAACTGTTGCATTGATAGTTGCCTCCCTAGGTAATTCTGCACAGAAGTAATTAAGTAAATCCCTGAGGTACTGTGTATCAATTTAGTCCTTTGTAGGAATATTGTCTGTATCTCTTGGGAATGCATGTGTTGCTTGAGGTTTACAAAGGCATATCTGTTTTACTTATCTCCTAAATTGCCCTATGATCCTGCCACCTCCTAAATCTACCCCCTTGCTTTATCCTCCTTCCCCCCACCATGAATTAGTTTAATATTTCACTGTAATGTTCACCAGTATAAAAAACTGTTAGTGCGATAGAGTGCTGTGTGTCTAATTTCTCTGTGTTCCTGGATTCTTAATAGGTTTGTCGTCTTGATAAACTGACCTATTTGAGTAATTTCTCTCAGCCTTGTGGTAGCAATCGCACTTTTATAGCTGTCTTGGATCTTGATGAATTGAAGACAAAACCTAATAGGGGTGATTGAGGTGCATAGCAAAAAGACTTGTCCTTCTAGGCATTTTTATGACATGCTTGAAAAGGCAGGGTGTGCTAGTTCTGTTTATTTCTGGAGAGGTGAAGATACTTCAGAGAAACATCGGGATTCACCAAGGTACACAAGGCAGAGGGATAACTTTCCATGCCCTAATCTTACAAAGCAGCCACTGACTTGTCCTTTGGTGTCCTGGGCACGATGGCTTAGTTTGACACCATCGTGACCCCTGTTCTCTGTCAGAGACCTGTCCAAGGCAGGACATCTTTTTTATGTGGTCTTTTGGGATTAACCTCATTCAGATGATTTATAAACCTGAACAGCAGTGGATATAAAACGCTGATTATCCTGGTGCTAAAGGCTGACTGGAACTGGTCATGCCCTCTTGGCGCCTGAATTGGCCCAGTGCTTCTTAAATGCCCTTTTGCTCTAAGTCCACTGTTGTGTGGGCAGTGCTGCCAAGGTCTGGGGTGGAAGAGGACTGGGACTCAGCCCAGCTGGAATGTGAACTTTGGGCACCAGGCTGTTCTCCAAATGCATTCAATTTGTGTCTGATTAGCTAATCGTTCAGTCATGTACCATGGCTCCCTCTCCATCTTTTAAGAAAAGTGGAACAATCGCTAACTTTTTGGCCATTGTAGTGGTTGGTCATCATATTTTGGTACTACTGGATATTACTCTCATTTTCTAATCAAACTAAAATAACTTTCTTTCTGTCCTGGTAGAAGATGCAATGAAAAATTCCCAGCAACAACTGAAAAACTGAGAGGTAAAAATCAAAATTATTTTGACAGCAGCTTCCATGTGTGTGGTAAAGTGATCCACTCTGTAGCTGGTAGTGGCTTCTGAGAACTTGTGCTTTGTAAAGCTCCTGTCTTTCTCTTCTCTTCTTTTCCTTCTCATCTCTTTTTCTTCCCTTCTTGTCTCTCTTTACTTACTTTTTATNTTTTTTTTTTTTTTAATTCTTTTTTCCTGTGCAGGTGGGTGCGGTTCAGAGAAAATACCCGCTTTTGTTTGAGGAGGTAGAAGACAGGGCTCCAAGTTTTACCAGCCTTGGGCAAGGTTTGTCTTCCCATCTGCTTTATACTGTAGGGTTTACATGGCACCTTGCACAGGTAATCTGTACCCAGAAGAGGTAGTGTGGAGGGAGGTGGAGTGCATCAGAATCTCCCTCGAGCCTTCTAGCTGATACATGATTTCATGATGTGGTACATGTTGGTTTTTTATGGCCCAGAGGGGTAGGACAGTGACAAAGTGTGTGCAAGGAATGTGAAGATTTACAGCTTCTGGGAAATGGGTGGGGTTCCTGTCTAACTGCTGTGTAACTTTTTCATCTCCTGCAAGTCCTGTGTTTTGATGTGGGATATGCTCGGTGTTAGTTCCTTCCCTCCCTCTGAAGTCTAGCCTAGTGATCTGAACTCGTGATATCTTTCATCCATGGGATGCTCTTTCTTCTTTTTGTTTTGACATCGGTGATACTTAAAAAAATATTTTTTTTTTTTGTCTTTACCTGAGATGTAGCCCGCTGCTGCCAGAAACTTAATTTGATTCATTATTATGGAGTCCTTAGGCTAGGTAAAAACCCAAGGGGAAATCTCATGTGAATGAAAAAACACAACCCCAAAGATATTAAAAATGATAATCTAGTTATGAGGGGGTGTGGGAAACAGACAAGAATTTTAATATTTGTCTTCTGAACTCCTAAATGTTCTCACCTTATCATAAGAAAATTTGAAGTTTCTAGCACTTAATAAGGTCACACATAAAATGGCTGTCAGGCCAAGACAAGACTCAAAATGCTTTGTAGCACCTGCAACTGGACCACTCCCAGTGAAACTCTCGGTGATGTTTTATGATGGTGCTGAGTCTTGCTGGTTTCATCACTGGCAGATACTGGAATGGCATCATTCACCAGATCTGCAGTAGAGTTTAGCATGAGATGGTCTTGTTCTGACACTCAGAGAAATGGACTGAACAAATTTTAAAGCTCTGCCTTGTGCTTCCATTCTTGTGCTCAAACATTTGGGAAGCTCTGTCCCATCAGGAGTCTGGGAGGTAGACAAGCCTGTGAACTGCTCCAGCCAGACACAGTCGGTTTTGCACCACAAAGATGATGTGTTTACAAATGGTAGGACCCCCCACAGTTGAAGAATTAATGGGCAGCATTGGCATCACCAACAGTGTTGCTTCTGGTGCCAAGCTGGCCTCACTGATGCTGAGTAGGATTTTTGTTACAGCACTCACTATAGAAAGTTTCATTGTATTGTCAGGCTTTGTTCTGCAAATAAAATATCATTATGTACTTTTTTCTTCACATTTATATGTCACTAATGTAATTGCCATGTATCTTTGCTCCCTTCCCCAGACATCAGGAACACAAATCGTATTTGTGTATTTAAGATGTTATCAGGACTGTCTGTACTATGCATTGTATAGTCATCATTTGTGGCTTCTCCTACTTCATAGCAGCAGAAATAGCAGAAGAGAAGTATATTTCAAAGCATCCTCAATCCTGCCCTGATTTTGTTTATAATTCCTTTACCTAGACTGCTTCTTCTGCAGTTTGAGTGATGAGTTTCCAGATGAAATATTAAACTGCCTTTTCTTTTCATGAAAAGTTTTACGCACCCATATAACACCCATCAAATTTTTTACTGTGAATTGGGTCTTTGTGGTATTGCTGTGCTTGGCTATCATCCTGTCTTTTCCTGGGAAACTTTGCTTTTGGGAGGTTGAGTTTTGGGAATTAAAGCTGCTCTTCAAATTCAATATATACATTCCACTAGCATCGGAGTGCATCTTTGCAGACAGTAAACAAAGAACCGTGCTGATGCAACACAGAGAGGATAGAAATAAAGAAAGGTTTGTGTTTTCTCTTTCTTTTCCCCCCAGACATTAAAAATTGATCTCTCAAAGAGTCAACTTATGCAAACTGTTTATTCTTCAAATATGTTTGCAGCTTGTATAAGACATTCTGTCTCACTTCATAGTCAGAAGAAAAGGCTATGACATTGCTTGCAAGAATCTGTCATAAAATGCTGCTGATGCAAACAGTTCCCTGGCTGTTTCTTCCCTTCCAGAAAAAGCCTTGCCTCCCTCCCTTAATTCCCTGTGCTAGACTAAATGCTACAAGCACTGATCCCTGTGTCCCTCTCACTCTGCAAACTGAATTCTTAGAGCCAGCTATGTGGTAAGGGGCTACTCAAATCTGTATTTCTAAAAACAGTAGTTTGCTGGTCAGCCCACAGATGACAGAGCTCCTCAGACATGCTTGCTGAGTGATGAACTCTTTCCATTTGCTGGGAGGTACCCAATGGCAGCTTTCTCTGTGTATTCTTGCTTAACGTGTGGGTATTTGTACACAGAATTGCACAAACGGGGGGACTAAGGGACATATTATTAATGAAGATGTTTCCACTTAGATGGGATTTCTTTTTTTTGGACGGGTGGTTCTTTGTAATCTCGTAGGGGAGAGGGAGAAATGCTCTGCGGTATGCAGGAAAGAGGAGGCTCTGCAGTGTGGTGGGAGAATGTGTAATCATAATGTCAGTCTCACTCATGCTAAAAGCTAAATGCAGTCTTTCAGACCGTTGAACATGAAGTAGGTTACTAGTGTGGGAACTGCTGTTGAGTAGTGAACTGTCTGGATCTTAAGGCTAGGGTGGACTTCTGAGCTCATTTAACAGTACCCACTGAACAATTCTCCTACACTTTAAGATTTCTTCCATTCAGATGGTATAGAATTAAAAAAAAAAGTTTAAATGCTGAATTGCATAGTATTTGTCAGTTGAAAAAGCAATCTGCAGTGATTTCTGAACTGAAGATGAACTGAACCAATACTTATTTTTTCTTCTCTCCTCATAGTAAGACAGGATTTTAATACCCTGTGATGGAACATATTGGGGATATTTCTCTGCTCAGATTGGTGGCATCTACTGAAATATAACACAGATGGATGTGTTAGTTGTGAAGGGGTTCTGACATCATGCCCAGATTTTGTGCTGGGTAATCACGTTCTTGCCTTCTTAATCGATGTTGAATATGGCATTTTTTCTTTGCTCCATGTCTATTCTGGACTTTTTAGCAGTACACCACGAAATAGATGCTGTGCATATGGATTTACTATCGTATCTGAGGAATTTGCAAGGCTGTTGACAAGCCAGGAAAATGAGGGACTAGAGCTCAGGCTGGTATCTTCTTAGTCCTGTCGGTGTGCTAGAACAAGTGTCACCCTCTTGGTATGACAGATGTACTGATAACTTCTGAAAGGTACAAAACCAGAAATGATATGGTTGAAGGATACTTGCAGAGGTCATCTATGCCATCCTGCTGCACCAAGACGAGACCAAGTCAGCCTAAACCATTTGTGGCAGGTACTAATCACAGACCTATCTAAAAAAAAAAACCTCCTGTGTGTATGTGCTCTCAGAGGTCACAAAAGTACTGATGTGCTTTCTAGTGTGCTTGTTTTGTTGGTGTTTTTTTTTTAAGCAAACCAGCAAGCACAGCCCTGGGTAGGAGCAGACAGTAAAGAAGAGCTGTCTGTGACTAGAGCTCTCTGGCTGCTCTCAGATGAAACTGGTGCTTAGTTTCCTTGTCTCACCTGGCTTTAGTTCCTGCCCCACCCAGAGCCTGCCGTTCTCTTTTGTCACAAACAGTGCATTTGAATGACATCTGGCACAGCTGGGTCTCATTCCTGAGTGGGGCCTTCCTGAAAGCACTGCAGTACAAGCAGTAAGCTGTAAGGTTACATGTCCTTTCGCAGGTGACCTCCTTTTTGGTGCCTGGTCCTTCTCAGCTGTTAGGGTAGCTGTACTTAGGTAACTCCTCAGAACTCCAGGGCTGCTCCAGGGACTCTTAAAAGTGTATGCCTTTTGCACTGTGGTTGAAATAACTGTGAACAAATACTTAAGGAAGTATTTCCTGAAAATATTTTCATATCTCAAGAGAGAAAGTTAGGAAACTGCAATTTTGTTTTTGTTTGTTTGTTTTCCTTCTTTCCTAACACAGGTAATGAGTGTCTGGCTGTCTCATGACACTGGAGGTTTGTCCAAGTAATGATGTCTAGGAAAGGTAACACTCTGTGGATTAGTTAAACCACAATATTGGGCCCACTATACAGAAACTGTAGTCCACTGCTGAAACCACCTTACTTGTCTATTTTAGATGCAAATGGACCTAGTTAATTTAATTCACTTCCAGAGGGAATGCAAACTAAATAAAGTCATGCTTGTTAAAAGAAGTGTTCTCACAGGTTTAAATAATTTTCTTCAATTTATTTTGATGAACTTTTCTGAACAGACCAATCTTTACCATAATAACTTCAGGCTAAGACTGTAGCTTATGTAAGTGAGGAGTACTTTATACTATTAACTTAGTGCATTGCCCTTATATGCCATTTTCTGTTAGAAGAGATAGTGTCACTCTCTGTGCTATGTGTTTTCCCCTTTGGCAAGGGTTGGGGCTGGTTGTGATAAGGACAGAGGGAAGAGAGGAGCTTATCTGTTGTGTTTAGCCAGCCCTTGGCCCCATTTCCAAAGCTCCTTTTCAGGAGCCTGGTCACGAGTGTCCCCTCTATGGCTGTTTCTGTGCAAGGGGTGCTGTGACTGCTCACGACTCATCCTTCCCAGAGAAATGATCTGCTTTCAGAGCATGACCTCTTGCTTGGGGCTGACACCAAACCTTTTATTGCCAATTCCTTAGCTGTGACTGGGACAAAATACTGTATGTCTCAGGTCCCAGGCTGCCACCTGGAATGCCACAGAAGTGGCAGGTGACGCTCTTCTGTGTCTTTCCTAGGAGAAGCTCCTTTGGTTTCCAGCAGCTCTCCTTCTGTTTAAGCCATTTGCAATACTCCATACGCTAATGAGCCAGTGCCTTGCTGCAGCATGAGCATATCTTCTGCATGTCAAACTTCATGGGGAGATGCTGTGACAGCTCCCAGCCTGCCAAACCTCCTGCTGAAGCTTATTGGAGAAATATTGTGCTCCCTTCAAATGGGTGGCATTGTAACATTGGCTTGCTCATTGAAACAGCATTTGGGTCTGGGCAGAGTGAAAATGTTGATTTCCTTTCAGTAGAAGGGAAAAAAACTTGAAGGGTGCCTTCTGCAAAAACAGTGGTCTTAGGCAGAGCTGCAATTCCCAGGACTGAGTCAACTAACTTTTGAATCTTAATGGCCATGATATCTAATTCTCCCTCTGCTATTCCCTGTCCCAATTAGATCTAAAAGGAATCTTACCTCTTTTCTAACCATACCCTAAATCGTTGTTGCCTTGTCTAGTTTTTATTTAGCACAACGAGAAATGAGTTGGAATCTAAATGCCGCCTATCACTAAAAATACCTTTTTTCCCTCTGGCTGCTTGCAAAATGCCTCTAACTCCCCTCAGGGCCTTTCTCTATGAAGGGACAGCTGGTGTAAAACAATAGTGACTGATTTACACTGATCAGTCCTCACATTACTGAGAGGCATCTGTCTTGTACTATGCACCCTGCAGCGTATCAGAGAGATGCTGGTGGAAGTTGTGTCTGCAGTGTCTCCTGTCTCTCTCCCCAGCCTGACTTCTCTGTAGGTCCTGGGGAAAAAATCCTGGGAAGAAGTACTGTAAAAAAAATTTAGTAGTGAAAGGTGCATTTCCTTGTCTTCACTCATGTGGTAATGGATCACTGAGTCTCTGGTTTTCCAAGTTTTTTTTTAGTTGTTTGTGCTTCAGCAGCAATACCATTACTGCCAAACAGGCCAACTCAGTAACTGAAATGTTTTTTGCAGCCCAACTCACCCGAAGTTAGTTTAGTCCATATATTTGGACCAAAATAGTCTGCGAGGTGCACATGCACACCTGAGCAAGCAGTGTAGAGGGGTATCATCTAGTGAGAAAAGAGTGTTAATGAGCTAGGAGCAAATGCAGCTGAAGAATGTTCAAGGACATGTTAGTATCCTGATAGGGACATATGCTGCTTTCAGACTTTGCTGGAGGGATGGGCACAAACCCCTTTTTTGTAGAATCATGAAATGATCATGATCCATGGGTTGGAAGGGACCTTAAAGATCACCCAGTTCCAACACCCCTGCCATGGACATGGACATCTACTAGACCAGGTTACTCTGAGCCCCATCCATCCTGGCCTTGAACACTTCTAGGGATGGGGCATCCACAGCTCCTCTAGACAATCTGTTCCACTGTCTCACAATTCTGTTTTTCCAGTAAACCCTTAATGAAACAGGAGAGAGGATGGCCAAGCACGATCTGTCCACCTGCTGCAGTCCACTCTCCCTCTGCTTTTTCCTTGCTTTCACCTCCTCAGTGATGTAAACAGCCCCAGGAGAAGTCCCCAGGCAGTGCAGCTCTGTGTTCCTGCCACCAGTGTTTGTTTTTCTGATGCACTTTACCCATGCAGGTAACTAGCATGAGCCCTGACAGCCATCAGCTTTTACTGAGAGCAATCAAATAGTGTTGCTATTACTGACAAAAGAAAAGACAGTCACAGAAAGTGGCTGCAGGATAGATCTCCACTGGCCTGTCCTCCAGAGTGACAGCAGGGAACAGTTTGTTTCAGTGGCTGTTACCTTCTCTTACCTTGGTAAAGAAGATCCAAACTTTGTTAATGTTTTGAATATCTCTGGTGGTCTGGTTAAAGTTTCCTTTTTGGTCTCTAAATAAACTGCAGTGGATAACTTTATGAAAAAACAAGACTGCACTGATTCCTTCCATTTTTCTTTGGTACAAGTGGAATGTGTGGTGAGAGCATGATCCAACAAGTGTTACTTTGGAAGACTCACCTACTGCCTGGGATTCAAGTAGTGCCCAGTCCCTTGCACTTCATGTTAGGGCAATTAGTGCACGTGCATGGCAATTAGTGCTGCAAATGAAGTCGACACGGGTGTATTCTGCCTCTTTAATGGCTTGCTTTTCTCTTCTGCCAAAAGAACAACCAAGCAGTCTCAAAGGAACCTGCTGCCTTCTGATATTTAATTTGCTTCAGGCTTAGGTTGGCATCCTGCCTCTTTCTTCTGCTGCCTCGCCTGGCCCACCTGCCTGCTCTGCTAACAGTGCTGCAGAGGAAATGATCCCTATTTCTAGCAAATCAGGCCATGACTTGCCCATGTGCTGCAGCTGGGCCTTGCAGACATCCAGCACCATCTCTCCCTGATGTACTTTGTCACTCCTGGTTTCTGACCTCCTTTCAGCAGAACATTGGGCTGGTTTCTGATGAGCTGCACTGCAAGTGGCAGCGGCTGGCAAAGGAACCTGCTGGTGGGAAACTGCAGAGCAATTCTTTTGTTATCCATCTTCTTGAACTAGATATCACAGTGATGGGGGCCTTCAAATATCTGTGATATCCATTGCGTATTTGTGACCAATGATGTCTCTGGAGTGTATGCTGGAGTATAGATGGCATGTGTATGAACCCCATATACATGGAGTTACATGATGTGGTTCTTAACCAAAATATTAACTGTTCTGGAAGATTTTTTTAAATGAAACGGAATAGGAAAGATCTGGCAAAAAAACCACTTGCAGTTGAATGCTCATGATTATGAGAAAAGTAAGGGATTAAAATACTAGAAGAGGCCTACAAATCACTGATAGTAGAAGGAGGGCATGGAAGCGTAGATGGAGCATGTTAAATAGATAATGAAGTTATGGTGCAGGCTTCCCTGTGTGGCTTTCCTCATTGCACCTTGTACCATGGACCACACATCTAGGTTTGTTTTTTGAATGCTTGAAAAGTCATATTTTTTGAGCATTTCTTCATAGGAAGCTAGTAGTTTATGATTTATATTTTTGGGGTGGAATCAGGTTTTTTCTCCAGAAGCCAGACATGATTGCCCTGGATGGGAGTATGTAGTAACCAGCTTTGCACTGAGTGGATGCTGTAGGCAAGAAACAGTTCAGCATTAGTCCCTGTAAAATTATCTTAGAGAACCCATCTACTGGAGATAACACACTGGGTTAATGGTGTTACTTTGGGAGCCTTTTTTATGCACCACTGATTACTGAGACAGTTCAAATGTGGGTCAGTTTTTCTTTCTTTTTAAGTAGACTTTGCACAGACTAACATGCAAGCTGTTGCTTTCTAGAAAATGTGGGTCAAGTGCTGTTTTGCTGAGGAAATCGTGAGGTTTTTTACTTAGCTAGCATTAATACTCAAGTGCCTCCTAACTTCCTTGCGCTGAGGTCCTACGCTGTTGTGCTGATGAATAACACACTTTCTGGAACAGAAGTGTGCATTGAGCCATGGTTTTGTGTCATCAGGAGCACTGGCTCGTGTGATGCACAGGGATGGATGGAGTTCATGCAGGGTGTGTGAGCCCCATCATCTCGGCTGCCTTCAAAGCCTGCTTCAAAATCTATGAAAAGAAGCTGCCCCAGGAGCACTTGGTGACTTTTGGGAGGAGTAGGGGCAGACAGACAGAAACTGTATGAGACAGGACTGCATATTCCTCCTTGTGAAGTAATGAGCATATGGAACAGACTGTGGTTGAGGAGGTTGTGGGGAGTAGAATATTAACCAGGGTGAAAATAATCCTAGAGGAGCACATTTATCCATGCTGGCACTTTGCACATGTGTCATGATGGAATTTTCAAAGAAGGCCCTAAACAAAACAGCTTTATGGAAGAACAAAACAGCATTGTCAGCGATGGCCAAGGAAGCTGTGCCAGCACCTCTGTCCATATCTGTGCTCTGAACTGGTTCATGTTCTGGGGCTGTTGCATGCACAGATGTGTGTTAGCATCTGCCTTGAAGGTACAGAAAAGGGTGGCTAGGCTTTGTTTTCACTTAGCTATGCTTTCTAAAAGTTACTTCTTTTTTTTCCTTTTTTTTTTTGTTTTCAGACCAGAATAACTTGTCCTAAGGGAACAGTGTATGGTGTAGTGAGATTTTTTTTTTTTATCACGCAGCTGTGTTTGTGAGCATTCCCTTGCTTTGAGTCTGGGAGGCTGCATTATAGCCCTCTGAAGTGATCATGTGTCTAATCCAATCTTTGGGGCTGGCTCAGCCCCTTGAGCCAGCAGAATCCCTCTCTGTGCTGAGGTGTTTGAGGAGTGTGATGGAGACAGTGGTCTGATCCTCCTCGATGAGCGTGCACAGAGTTTGTCTGTCTTGTTCATGGTGAGGTCATGGTGCCCAGAAGAAAGTGGGTTTTGGTATGTTGTGCAGCATCTCCTGTTTGCCACAGTGAATTTATGGGACAGATAGCTTGACCCATCTACCTTGCAGTGCAAAGGGAATGGTTATGGCTTCCTGAGGTCCTTGGCTTTCCAGCCTCAGTAATGAGGGAGCTTAGGAGAGGTCTGAGGAAGTAGTAAAACCTTCTTGCATCCTACTGGATTGGTTAAAATGTGAAATGAAGTTTGCAAAGCCATTCTTTCCTGTAGTGCCTTGGCTCTCAACATGGGGATGCCTCAGGCATCTGAAAGTTCCCAAGTGGGTCTTGTGAATTTAAACATCTAAAATCTTCCTAAAGAGCATTTTTCATTGACTACACAGTGTGACTGCCTCCTCTTGCCTCTAGCCATTTCTACAGAATAAATAATAAGCTTGTGGGCTTCTGTATTTCCTACTGCTCAGTCCAACTTTTGAATGTAGCTGCACTTGAAAAGGCATGAGCTGCCTGACCACTCCTGCATACCACAGCATGCTGATTACTGAGGTGATCTGCAGTGGAAATTGGTGTGGCAGAGCAGAAAGAGTTCTCACAGCGCCTTTGACTAAACTCTGAACAGCAGACTTATGCTAGGAATTAAAGAAAATACAGTAGACTTGGAGGCTTGGTGTCTGGTTTTGTTGTTTGTGGGAATACAGCTTTAAATTTGAATGTGGGGGAGCAAAAGGGAAGAGGTTGCTATTGACAATTCTTTGTGTGTTGGACTGAAGGGGAAGGGCCTGGTCTGTGGTGTGCAGGTAAAGGGCGAGCACTGAGAGGTGCTAATGGCTTCACTACAGCTTCCTTGCTGAGTTCTGTGCTTGCAGTCCTGCCTGCCTGTTTTCCTCTGTTCTCCACCCCTTCCGTGCCATCCATGGGAAGAGAAGGCAGTGGCAGCTCACTGCTGAGAAGTAGCGAGATATATGGGGTGGTGGAGTTAGGTCTGGGGGACCCTGGGAAGGGTCAAACTGAAAATGAGATGCAAAAGAGAGTGTGTGTGTGTGAGGACACAGTAAACACCTTGCTGAGGTGGAGGAGGCTTGTGGGCCTGTATGGACATGGCAAGGCCAGCAGCCTGAGAGAAAAACCAGGAGGATCAGTAGGATGGTGCATGGAGCTGACGAGAGGCAGCTGTGAGATGTCATTTGGAGTTATTTTCAGAAGAAGCTTCTCTCTGTTCTTTTGAAAGCAAGGATCAGTGTTATAATCTGGACCGGATCAACCAATTTTTAGATTTTCTTCTCTTCCTTGAATAAAGGAAAACACTACAAAGAAGTTGTAATTAAAATGAATTGTCAAGTGTTATCTGTTGCCTGCTGAGCAAAGTCTCATGAGCTAGCTGAATTAGCAGTCTGGTAGTGTGCTGTGTAGGGTGCAGGGAAGTGTAGAGTCTTGGCTGTGGCACCAAAATGGGCCCAAGACCTGCTGCTTTCTTGGAAGGGGGCTGTGGCTTTATGGCAACAGGCTGAGAGGGTAATGATTGCTCAATATTGTCTGAAGGAGGAGTCAAAGAAGAGGATGAAGGGAGGAGAGGACAACGGGCTGAATGGAAGAAACAAACACTCTGAAAATGAGACCCACAATGTCTTGTCACAGATTTTATTTCGGGACTAACACAGAAATTTCCTGGCCTGCACTTGCTTGTCCTTTTTTCACGTGTGACTTCTCCATAACAAACATCTCTCAGCTGGGACTGACAATGGAAAAATTGTAGGAAACTTTCACTAAACAACTTGGTGGTAGGCCTACCTCCTGTTTTGAGCTTTTCTGTTTTAAAGGAACCATCTGCTGTATAACTGTAAACACAGCAGACCGCTAGCAAGCTTAATCATCCAAGGGTCAGTATCCATCTAACGCACACTGCTGGCAGGCCTCTGTGCCCTGTCTTTGTGTTGCTGCCACCACCTCTTCTTCCAGGCTCTGAGCCTCTGGAATTGGACAGAGTTAACTCTGCAGATCAAAACTTCAGAACAGTGTGGTGATGGTGTCCTCTTGCACATGCAGAATTACCAGGAGCCGGCAGACCCAGGAATAAGTGAAGCTGGTGTGTCACTTGAGCTGCAGTCATGCTGGATGTTAGTGTGGCTCTGCAGGTGAGTCAGCCCAGCAGCTGAGCAGGTGTATTTCAGTTTCTCTTTGCAGGGTGCAGAGCTGCTGAGGATGAAGGAGTGACAACTTAGTTCATGAAGACAGGGAACTCTGAGGGGTCTGCTGGAGGAAGTGCTGGTCAGGGATGTGCTTACCAGATGTGATTTCTCCTCAGCAGAAGAGAAATCTTCTGGCCTGGTTTAATGCACACTATGAACCTGCACAGCCTGGCACAGCCACCAAAAGAAGCATTTGCTGTGGCAGAACAAATATTTTTGTGGCATGCGGAGACCCAAATCTGGGAACTGACTGGATTTGAAATTACCTGAGGAAGGAGAAGGATAGTTTGAGATGATACAGGGGAAGACAGGACACATAACATGCTTGTGTGGGTGAAATTGTGGTTGAATTCAGTGTTAGTGAAACTGGCCAGAACACAGCTCTTGAGGTGGTTATATATGGTTTAATGCATCTAACTAAAGGGATCTGACCTGGATTGCATCAGAGTAAAAGAGGAGAAAGCAGTTAACACTTCCTCTGTTAACAGGCAGGCCAGACCATAGGGGTTGAGAGGGCCCAAGTCCTCATGCGTGTCTTTAATATAAGCCCTGCTCTCTAGCAACTCATTTTAATTTATCAATCTCATCTTTGTTAAACTGATGAGGAAATTAATGCATGTTTGTAGAGTCCATGCCACAAGTGATATGAGGAGCAGCTGGTTAATGTTTAGCAAAGTTCTTCTGAAGATGAGGAGTGGTATACAAGTGCTGTTCTGACTGTACCATGATTATTACTCTTGAAAGAAAAGTGCTGTTTTAAAGAATGCTTTTGTCCCCTTCATTGTCCTTACAGTCACCTTAAAATATCTATACCCATATATTCACCCATTACCCAGCTAATATAGAATTACAAAAGCAGAGGCGTGTATCCCTACAGCCTAAAGAGAGATGTATGTCAGGTGAATGAAGCCTGGAGAGAGCCACGCTGAGAAGCATGCAGAGCAAAGTGACTCAGATGGCAGAATGCCCCAAAGGAAGCTTTCAACAAGGGTGATTCATTAGCAGTCAAAGAGTCCTTTTTCTTTTCCTGCTCTGCTATGTTTACATTTTGAAATGTGTGCACATCTCATGGAAGCGGCCTTCCTAGCTGAAGTGTTGTTCTAAATGGGAGAAGAATAGATTTTGTGCTTTATGTTTGATAGGCTGTGAAGCTTGGAATAAAAGCAAAGCTTTTTTTAGGGAGATACTTGCATGTAGTCTGTAAGGCGTTACTAAAATCTTGTACTGACAGCACTGCAGTGGTTTGGGCTGTGATTTCAATCTGCCTGAGGAAGACCCCCAAATTCCAGGCCTGGATTAGTGCAAAAAGGAGAGAACTTGAATTTGTCAGGTAATCCACACACATTCTGGCTTTTTTAGAGTGTGCTAAAGCATCATTATACCTGTGAATCCTTTTGCATCAAGAAATCCTTCTGAAACCAGGGTAAATGTCTTACCACGGGGATATGCACAGTTGTGTGAGCCACGTGAACTACTGAGACCTCCTCTCTGGTCCTGCAGAAGAGTGTCTGTGCAGCAGCATCCAAAGGGAGTGTGATTTCTGCGTGGCACTCCCAGCGGTGTGCTGTGTCATGATTGCAAGGCTCATGCTGTTAATGTGTGAATACGATGAGGTTTCCTGCACCAGTGTTGTGCTGGCAACAGCCGCCAGCTCCTGAATCAGTTAAAGCCAGGCATGATGTGGGCAGACTGGTAGCTGTAATTTACAGGGCTCTGTTGGATTAGAAAGCCTGTTGTCTATCAACACATTGTCCGGGCAGCACAATAGGGCAAGGTAAGCACTGGAAAAGCAAGGTCAAAGAGCTGACAATACCATATTGTATTGCGTGACCCTGAGCAAGTGGTTTACATGCCTTTCTTCTGCCATTCTGAGTGAAACCAGAATAGTGCTTGCTTTTAGAAAAAATGCTTTATGGTCTGTGGGTGGAAAGCATTCATCTGAGTGTGAAGTATTTCTGTTGTAGAAAGAGATAGTCTCCCTTTCCGTAGTTTCCCCATTCCCAGACCTGGTTTTCAGGGAGATCAGATGCACTGGTTCCTTTTGAAGATGAAAATCTCTTTGTAGGTGTTCTGTAGTTCATTCATCATGATCC
The DNA here is from genome assembly GCA_013397755.1 of Cnemophilus loriae. Lineage (NCBI taxonomy): Eukaryota > Metazoa > Chordata > Aves > Passeriformes > Corvidae > Cnemophilus > Cnemophilus loriae. Next base: position 709,237 of record VZTF01002536.1, on the reverse strand, counting down.
ATCTGGAAATGCATTTTAGAACAATCCATTTTGTTTGTGGCTTTGGCTGGATTTGCATTCTCCAAATAGCAGAGTGTGGTTTGGGCTTAATATGGGATATATGGCCTCTTTGGCTTGGTTTCAGCACAGGTTGGTAAGAACTTCTCTTCAGGTTTTAAGGCACTAGAAAAACACGAGGTACCTAGAAGCAGAAGCTGACATGGCTGCTCACTTACAAGCAGCCTGTGTGGTATAATTCGGTGGTCTCAGGCAGCCAAAAAAAAGGGAGAGTGCCTTGTAGAGGACCCCAGCAGATAAAAATGATTTATAGTGAAGGATCAGTTACTGATTCAGGTTGTTCCTTGAAGTGGTCTCCTGTTCAGTATTGGTACAGTGGATTGTCGGCTTTCACAGCACTGTTTTCTTGCTCCCGCTAGTTCATGACCTTTCTCCAAATTCATAAGCTGTGGTCCAGTCTGCCAACCTGTATGGAAACGGCACATGTACCTGCCAGGTGAGCCAGCACCTTGTCTTTCTAGGCAACCTGGTGCCTAGAAGAATTGCAAGAATTTAAGCCTGTTAAGCCACAAACTGTCTTAGAAGGTTGGGGTTTTTTGCCCTTCAATGGGACAGGACCAGATATTATTATTAACCTCTCCACCTACCTCCCAGCTAGCTTTCCACTGAGTGTCTGCATTTTTAGATTGTGTCTGTCTGCGGTCCAGCCCCAAGACAGTTAATTTTAATAAATAAATAATGATAAAAATAGTCTCTGAGGACTTGGCAGGCAGCAGGCCAGGGAATCTGGGCAAGTTGCCAGCTGCTCTTCCACTCGAAATCTAATGTTAACTCAAGCTGTGGCGCTCACATCGGTCTGTTCAGATTCTTTGGGAAGTGCCTTTCCCTTCCCCACGTTAGATGGAACACCGTGCCTGCTACCCGGTGGTGTGGGCTCCAGGGCTTTGGTGGGAACATGGGACTCTCGGCCCAGCAGTGTGGGGGAACACGCAGCTGGAGGCAAAATGCTGCGGTGTCAACGCTTCCCTGAACAAAGGTTAGGGCATCAACTCGGGCAAAACTTTTGTAAGTGCCAAAACTGCAGAAAAGCCTCAGCTGTAGCAAGTGGGTCGGCCACGAGATGCAAGGAAGGAGGAGGAAACCAGCCTCTGTGAGTTCTAGCACTTGCAGTGCCAACTGCTCAGTCTGTTCAGTCTGCTCTGATTTTTCAGCCAACGCTGCAATGGGCTCCATTTTAATCTCCAGGTTGACTTAATGATTGTGTGATGTCCCACACCAACCTACAAGTTATATCTTAGGAGGTGTCACACCTCATGCCTTTATATTGCCATTTCCTATCATGCCATGTATTCACAGCGCATGGTACCAGGACCTGAAAGAAATCCATCTGAATCCTGGGCAGACAGTTACTCTATCAAGAATGTCTGGGAAAGTATGTATTCAAGAAAGTGCATGCCCTCTGGTGAGAAACAGCCTGCCAGCAGGTGGGAAGATTTAGAGTAAAAGAGTTTAGTTTTCCTCCTTTAAGGAGAAGTGGAGGGACTTGGAAGAGCAAAGCTGTTTGGACATACCAGAACACAACAATCGACACAGTTCTTGCACTATCATGCCTACAACAGAGAAGTCAAAAGTACAAATGCAAACTTGTGCCTTCTCAGCCAACCCTGCCAGAAACACTCCCCAAACCAGCCCTGCTTTGCTCAAGTTGATTGAGAGCTATTTTAAACCCACCAAAACGTTCAGACTTGCTCCTCTGTAGGCATGTTCCAAAGAGTGTTCACAGTAGGAAGGGATGGCAACCAGGTTTAACTCTAGCTCCCACGGGCTTTAAAAATCCTCAGTGTGGGATTATCAAACATCCCCAGATAGGCACACACCTGCTGCACTGGTATGGGCATGGAAATTCCAGCAAAGGCTGGTTTGGGGCATGGTATGTTTGTTTCACTGACAAGGCTGGGCACAGTATCTCTTTTTTTCCTCCCTTAGCTTTATTGTCTGTGTTAATAATGTTTGGCCTAGAGAACTGGCAGGGTAGCATAGACAAATGCACTTTCCAGATTTCCTATCATGCAAGCCAGTCCCTGGGGATGTGTCTGTCAGTGGTCTCACCTGGAGCTGGGAGTGTAAAATAAAGCTGTTCGCCGTTGGGGGGTGGTTGGCCAGCAGACTGAAGAAGAGGAGAAGTATCTAAAGTACTTCTGCCTCCAACACCAGGGACAGTCTCAGGTAGTACAGGATAACGAGGGAAAGGAAATCCCGTTGAATATCTGAGATGTCTACTCCATTTCAGGCCATCTTGGGGTGCACATTGTTTCTGAGGGGGGCAGCGTGGTAAATCGGGAGCTGCCATGACACCAACCCACTTGTCCAGGGCTCTGGGTGCAGGAGTGCAGGATGAGGGCTTGCACAGCTAGGATGGCTCAAAGGACCTGTAGAAGAGGGACACTGAGACCATCCAAGGAAAACTGTGGTTCAGCACAGACTAGGATTACAGTCCTATTTATTTGTAGGTTTATTTTTTTTTTCACTAACTATGCATTAGGAAACCCAGCATGCCCACTTTCATTGATTGAACCACTGTTTTTATAAAAGCCTGCCAATCCATGGAGGAGGCTCAAGCGAACTCTGGGTGAAACTTTGGGGCTTGATCTTTCTAATGCAAATTAATCCCCCTGAAGCAGCCTTTAAGATTCAGCAATTTTAAGTCATGTGTGAGGAAAAGCTGGTAAGCAAAAGGCCTCTGGGATGCCTGTACTGTCAGCTACCAGATTTAGGGAGGGAATTTGCTCTGGAAGTGCCATTCCTGTGAGGAGAAGATCGATGGCCTTAGCTGCATCCCTGGAGTCTTTCAGTTCTTGGAAACTCCGTGCCCCTTTGCAGGGTGATAAGAAACACGGGTTAATTTTGAGCCCTTTGAAAATGCTCTTCTAGAGGAAGAGTCCTCAGTTTTTATGACAAAGCCGAAGTGACAGGACAGGGCTGTCTCTTTTCACCTGGCACCAGATGCACATACTACATCAGTGGAAAATTGAGATGATCTTCAGGATTTCAGCGTAGTATTGATGGGATGAGTAAATTGCAAGGAGCAAGCCCAGACAGCTCAGAGCTCTGACTGGGTCTCATGTCAGGGAGTCTTTGTCCACAGTAAAAAATTCCTTCTTGGTCTGTAGCATCATTGGACTGATTTGTCATGGAAATACATTAAGTTGAATAATTCTGGTCATTGCCTGTGACCCTGCATAACCTAGAAGGTAATAGGTTTCCTTTGGTTCATCAGACACTATAGAGGAGATACGTAAATACAAATTCTCAGAAGGCTGAAGTACTTTTTGTAACTGTGTGCTGTGGCAGCTCACCTGGTATTAACATGGACTTAGGACAACCCTGCGTTAAGACAATTGGTTCATTTCAGTTATTTAATAGTTAAGTACTCAGATCCTGCTGCAGTGACTGCTTAACTTAATAGTTCATTGACTTTGGAGGGTCTGGGATAATGCTGATAATATCTACTTACAGCTTCTATTCCCTGCATAGTTGGAATGAAATGCTTTGTGTAGGTGTGGGAAGAAGGGCCGGGTGATTTTTTATACCTAAAGGTATAAGGTAGTTATAGAAGTGGGAATCATAGGAGTAGTTTTGCTGATTCTGTGAAGTCTATCTTGTCTATAAGGGCTTTAAATAAACATACCCCTATTCTAGGAAAGGATGGAGAGGAGCTCCTGCCAAGTCAGCATGTGGGGTGGTGACTCTGAGATCAGCAGACTGTCAAGTTGAAGACAAAGCAGTCAAAATAATTACATCTTGGCAAAAAAGTGTAATTAGGAAAGAAAGGCCATGGCTTAGATGGCTGAGCACCCCTCCCCCTGCCATGTATCCTAGCCCTTTTGGATGGTGCTCCTTGGAGATTTCCACAGAGCAGCCCCCACTTGAGTTATCTTTTTACTAGGACACACTTGCAAGAAGATAAAAAGTGAACAGCTTGGTCTGACTTAAGCTCCCTCCGCTCAGGGAAGCACAGCCAGCAGCTCACTGGCCCTGGTGAAGGGCCAGTTAGTCCCTGGGATAACCCATCAAAACCGGTGCTGTGCTCTGGGGTCCTTTGCTGTTTCAGAAGTGGTGGTGGTCAGCTACTTGTGCTGCCACCTTCACCAAGCCACATCATCACTGCCAAGAAACAAACTTCAAAGCCTTTGGCCAAGGCTTTTCAGCTGTGACCAACAGCAACTGTGCATTTCCACTGACAGATCCCATTTTACTTTCTTGTTGAAGTTGCCACCACTTTCTCTGTTGATTCAGATAACTTTTTGTCTTATTTCTCTACTATTTTTACCATCCTTCCATCCAAGAAACTGATCTGTTCTTTCAGCCTCTGTCTCTTTGCCAAGTCATTGCTGCATGCAGGGAGAAAGGATTGTGTTTGCTGTGTTCCATTACTATTTATTGTTGGTTTTGTTTCCAGTAGCTCTGACTGCATTCCTGTAACCAGATCTTTTTGGTTAGTGTTCATCACCTCTGCTTTCATTGTCAATTTTCCCTGTTTCTGTCTTTCCTGTCCCAGTGTGTCATCCTGATACCTCTAGCCACCAACTTTTTCCATTACTGGATTCACCTCTCTCTACCTCTCTCTCTCTATCTGTTTATCTGTCTATCTAAACTATCTTCTAAATGTCCACAGGAGCAGGGAAGATGCTGGAGATTTCAGACAAATAGTTGTGGTTTGCAGACCCAGAAGGAGAGCTGTCTTACAGTGGACAGGAATATGGGATAAGACTCTGATTCCTGTGCTGGCTGTCACTAAACCTCTGATTTGCATTGGATGCATCACTGCTCAGGGATATCCCTACCAGTAAAATGAGGAAAATTGTAAAACACTTTTCCTACTAGTAGTGAGTCTTACAACATTTGGGAAAAGAGTGTGTTTTATCTCACGGAATGCTGGCAGCAGTGCTAATGGCCCTGTTGAGCTTAGAAAAGCATGGACTTTGAAAAACTTAAAATATTGGCATCGTGTAAAAGGCAGCTAGACTGCTGCAGCAGTTGAGCCTAGATCCTAGCACTAGATTCCTAAATTAATGATATTGTACTAGTGAAATAATCTCAGAGAGTTGCTGAGAATCTCTGAAGATGGGCTTGAATGGTGCAATTAAAGCTGTTTACCTTTCATTTACTTCTTTAAGTTGTGTGAAACATGAAAGAGTGTGTCTGAAGAACCATACCTTTAGCTATGGGGTAATGTTTGAATGTTTAAAAATAAAGTAGCTTTTAAAAATTATGTTGAGGTAAACAAAAAAAATGTTCCAGTAATCTGTTGCTGGTTTTTCTGTGTGTCAAATTTGCTGTTGTTTTAAATTCAATTTGGCTGCTTTTACTCCCAAATCTTTGCATTTTTGGCTCTCTGTTAAATGTTTCCTTTTTTCAATTCATCTTCCCATTGTGAAATGAGTTGGGAAGCCCATGCTCCAAAAGGGTATGCTGCACAATGTTTCCATCTTGTGCCAGTGCTCATAATTGAATATTCAAGGTAGTGTTAGCTTTCCCAGAGAAATGAGATTCAGTTTGGTAACCTAACCCTTGCTGCATGGGAATTTCCTAAAAACACTTTTTTATAAACATTGTCAGTGTTTGGTGAAGTTTATGTACCTTCCCAACAGCTGATTTGCTTCACAGAGAACAAGGAGGGAAATTGGATGAGGCTCTTCTGTCTGTGGCCATAACACTGGCTGAGTACCTTCCCATTTTCTCTTTATTTTCCAAATTTATTTTCTGTGTTTGTAATCAAGTAACAATATTGACTGACTGAGGCACTGTTAATTTAAATTTAATTTACCCTTAAAGAGTAAATTAATTGAATAGTATTCTTAGATCCTCTGATAAGCAGTGGAATGGCAGGTTTCTCTAGAATGTCTGAAAGTCTTCTACATTTAATTTCTTCACTGTTGGTGACTTATAGCTATTTACCTTTCTGCTGTCAGGTGGTGTGGTTGGTGGTGATACACAAACATTGCGTTGAAGGGTCAAGAGGCTACAGTCCTCCAAACCCATAATTGAGAACTAAATTTTAGCTGGCAGCACTTCACCTCTGTCAGTGGAAAGATAGGGAAGTACCTATAATTCCTTCTGGTTTACAGGATGGCTTGTTCATTCTTAGCCTTGTAGGAGAAAGTTAATAATAAACTACTTGAGAGGGACTGTAGTATTCTATGTAACTTTTGCCTTCCATATCTCCTGTGCTGAAAAAAAAAAAAAGAAATTTTGAATTATATTTATCAACATTGTTATGTGACCTTTCATATAGCAATAGAAACATACACCAGGAAATAAATGAAGGCTAAGTTTGATCAGCCTAAAATAAATTGATGGGAGTCCCTAGTATCAGTATAGTTTCTGCAAATAAAAAGCGTCAGCATCCAAAGAAACCTTTCCTATGTGTATAAAGTCTGATCTAGGTATATTTGTATAGGTTATAGGCAGATATGAGGTTCCACCTGAAACTAATAAACGTGCAGAAAGCTTTACACAGACAGGGCCTGTGCAGGTGCTGTGCAACCTCTTTCACTTTCTTAAGCCAGTGCATCTTGCATGGGCTGAGGAACTAAACATCCACGGAGCTATTTCAGACTTATACGGATGCATTATGCAAATGTGATCAAGTTCCCTCTTGAAACCATTAGGATTCTTTCCATTGCCTTTGTAGGAAATTGGGCTACCCTGCAGAGCAGAATAGCTTCTGTTGACAGTTCCACCCTTTACTATTTCTGAGGTTCATTAGTTTTCCCGAAGGAGTGGTATTGCTTAAATGGAGATGGAAATTTGGAACTCTGCTGAATACCACAGGTGCCATTTCCCAATTTAGAGCTCCTGGGCTTGGCTCTATCTCTAAATGGTTCACATGGATGTAAGTCTACCTTAACTGTCCATTCTATAATAATCTCTGCCAAAGTAGGCTGACCTTTGGGACCTTTACCTAAAACTACCTATTTAACAAGGGTGTTTTTTCAGAAGAACAGCATTTATCAGTAGTGAAGAACTGTCTATAGAACTGAATTTACAGGCTTTGGGTAGTGTCTAGTGTGTTTTATTGCCTTTATGTTATAACTGACAAATAGTATTGTTGTGGATTGTGCCATTTTAACTACTAAGGTTAGAATAGGAATATTTTAAACTCAAAGGATGAAAATAAATGAAGAAATTTAGGCTTAACAGAAGTACTCTTTATGGAAACCTCTCAATATCATATCAGAATCTGCCCTACAAGCAAGGTATTCTAATACAGTTGCATTCTTTCAGGAAAGAGAGTGATGCAAAGGTGGGAGCTGGTTGTTGGCTCAAGATTAAATTGGATGAAAGTCCTGGGTATTTACATGGTTACACCCCAGAATGGAATCAGAAGCTCAAATGTAGGCAACATGGGCTCCTTCTACAAGGAAAGTTGCAGTATGATGCAAACAAGGAATGGCATGCTGAGAAGAAGCTTACAGAATTTTCTTGTATTTAAATATGTAATTAAGGGGATGCATTTAGGTCCTTGCTCCAACGTGAATCCCTGTGAAGGGATTTTAAACCTACTAATAGTGGGCTTGTGTTTCCAAGCTGTCTTTTCTGTAGATTGAGGCAAGGCTGCCGAAGAGCCAAAGCAACATGAGGTTTCTTGGAATACTGAAATCTCCTCTTCAATGACTTTTTGCAAGTCTTTCAGAATAGCTTCTTGTTTGTGTAAATGGTTTCGTACCAGGCACTCTTCCTTAAACTTTGCTTGTTGATTATCTCTAGTTACCAGGGAAACCAGCTAAGTTGCCATCAAACTAAGGTGTTCTAGATGAGCCCACGATAACTTGTGTACAAAACAATATTTTCATCCTCTAATTCTGTCCCCTAGGACAAACTCCCAAATGCATGTACAGAACTTCATGAACTCTTTGAGACAAATATTTTTAAAATTTCTCTGCTGGAGGAGGAGTAGTTCCTAAATATTATAGTTGGCAAATTGCTATTCTTCTGACAGCAAGATTAGGTGTGAATTTTCTGCAAGTACCTCATTGCAATCAGTTTGAGAAGTTTGGTTTTTTTTCTTTTATAGATATGAAATTGGACACAGAATGTATCTATCCATTTTGAATTGAAGTGTTTAGAAAATTGTGGAAGTGTATGGTCACATTAAAAGGGAAAGTTGCTTTTGGCTGTGAGACATGTTAGGCTTGGCTTATACCTGGGATTTCTAGCAGCTGAGTATTTATTTTGAAGTATGATGATGGCTTATATCAACATGACTCCTAGCTTGTATTCAGTTGTGTGACAGCATGCAGTACCATTTACAGAGACTTGTGGCTTTGTACATAAATAAAATGTTTTAAGTGTTCTCATGGTAATGTAGTTTCATCCACGCTATGGAAGTTGCACTGTTTTCCATGAGAGTGGTTGAGCTAGATGTATACCACATCAGGTATAGGCAAGGCTTTTGTTTCAGGCTGCTAGATTTTCAGAGTTTTTGTTTCAGGAGCAACTATGTGACTCTGTTACATTCAAACCTCTGGTGACCCTCTCATGTGACGAGAGAAGTGATTGATGAAACTGCCAGAAAATTTTTTGTCATGCCCTTGGGCTGGCAACCTGTGCTCTGGGCATTGGAGCAGGGGTGCTTCTCTCAGTGTTGGTAGGAGCCATTTTCTTAAAAGCCCCATTTGCTGTCAGGAGAAGGCCTGCTGGAACACTTAAAGAAGTGGCTGAAACCCCCTTTTTACTGTGTTAGTTATATTTGAGGGGTCATTGAGGTAACAGAATAATGGAAAGTATCAAACATAATGCCTGCCTTTTCAAAAAGGGGAGATTGGGAGTACTGGGGAGTTGTACATCCATCAAGCTGCAGTTCCTGGAAAAATCTGAAAGAAATAATAGCCCAGTGTGCAAGCAGCTGGGTCGTAAGAGATGAGGAACAGCCAAAGAAGCTTTGCTGAGAACAAATGGCATCAAAACAGTCATATTTCCTTCTGCAAATGCAGTAAAAAAAAATTATAATAATAGTAAAGTTTTGTGTTTTGTAAGTCAGCTTCTGACTCTGTCTCATACAACAGTCTTGGAAGTAAACAGTATCTAGAGTATATTTTCCCAGTTGGGGTCAAACAGGAGAGACAAAAATGATTGTCTATGCCAGTGCAGTTGTAAAGGATTCACTATGAAGAACGCACTGGGTGAGATTCTGTAGGTGTGTTTTTTTTTTTTCTCCTGGAGCTGCTTCTACTCAGTGCTTAGCAGAAGAGATATAGCTATCAAATGCGTAGGTGACCAAATTCCTGGAAGAACTGTAAGTCCATCAGTAGTGGTGGTGATACAGCAAACCTCTCCTTGAACCTGAGCTGTTCCTTTGGCCTCTGTCTGTAAGGCTGGAAATAAAATCCAAACTCGCTGTAGTCAGTGACGAATATCTGTTGATCTTGTCCCCGGAGTGGAGTGGAAATTTGAAGCCGAGGTTAGCCAGACCTGCTTTCTGATAGGAACTAAGGTGACCTAAAGGTTGCAGAGCTTTTCAGTCACCCCATGATGCCTTCCCCATGTCACCCCACCAGGCTGTAGTGTTTAGCTGACCCAGCAGACATCCCACTTCATGAGAAAGGGCACAATATACAAGCCACAGCAGACACAGAAATACAATTCAGGTACAGATTTGGTCCTTAAATTATTTTTTTTCTTTTTTTTTTATTTTTTTTTTCAGGTCCAAGTTGTTTGGTTTTGTTAAACAGGGGGATTTTCTTTTAGTCTGCAGCTGGGCTGGACAGCATGCCTTAGTTTAAGCGATATAAGCATCATCACATGGGCTGTTGGAAGCAATTACCATTTACAGTCAGTGACAGTCACCCTTTCTGACAGTTTGATGCTTAAAGCCATAAATTCAGTAGGGACAGGAGAAACCAGTCAAATGCCATGTATTTCTTCACACCTTGTATGACAGGCTAGAAATAGCTCTTTGACATGCTGACTTTGTATTTGGCAATTTCCTTCAGCATTTGGGGAAAGCTTGGAACAGCAAATATGGATGGGTAAATTAATTTTGTTCTAATTGCTTCCCCTCTAATTAGCATATTGGAAAGAAGATGCTGAAAAAAATTGCAAAACAACATGGATTTCTATGGCATTCTTAAAGGATGCTCTTGGGATTCAGAGGACCAGCTTACAGATCAGGAGGTGGGATAAAGCATAAAATGTTAATATGAATAGTTTTGTGAAACTTTTGGCCTGGCTTCCAAAGAAAATCAGGCTCTTTCCTTTCTCTTCCCTTCTTCTTCACTATAACTTTCAAATTGTTAGTAACTTCCATTATTTTGAACCAAATAGAACCCTGATACAGTAGCAATTTCAGATAAAATATCATGTATTTAGGTGGGTGGAGGACAAGACACCTCGTGCATTAGTACCCATTCAGACAGATGCTGACACTGGAAGGTTGACCTCTGCCATTCTGAATCCTCAGAGAAGAAAAGGGTTATAAATATCCCAACTGCAAAATGAAAGCTTCAATCAACAATTTAAGTAAATCTCAGCAAACCCAACAGTAAATCTATGGGCAACTATATTGATTTCCCCTGTTGATGGGGAGATGGCGTGGGCTCAGGCTCTTTCCAGTGTTTGCAGGGCTGGAACCTGAGAACCAGAACCTGGAACAGCTCTGGAACAACTCTGCGAGTGCGACCAAGCTCCCAGCAGGCAGTTTCCTGACTCCAGAGGATTTGCAGAAAACCAGTGTCTGAAATGGCTCTGCTCCTTTTCAGCCATATAGAAGGAAAAACAGCAAAAGTGGCAGACTCTCTGCAATGCTGATCTGTGCATTCAGTTGTTTTTACCTGGATTTCCCTGTGCTGCCTTCATTGCCGAATGCTTAAGCAGTAGTTGTATTTCTCAATGATTTAAATCATGCTTTGGTTGTTTCTCTTGAATTTAGTGGTGAAAATTGAGTAGGTCAGGGGCAGCTCACCTCCTGTGTTAAAAATTAAATGTAAGCACATTACTTTTTGTCTCATACAATGCCCAGTACAGCAACTCCATAACCTGTGAGTAGGCTCCCAGTCTTGCTGTTAGCAGTGTCCCTAGAGACACTGTGTTAACAATATCTATGTTTTAGTGATGAAGTTACCTTTGAAGAAGTTGTTGCAAACATATTGGAGGGATTTGTATGTGGATCACTTAATTCCCAGCGTTTCTACTGCCTGTTTGGGTTTTTTTTTGTCCAGGCTATAAAAATTTGAGGGCAAGCTGCTGTAGGTGATTTAAAGGTATTTCCCTGAGCCCTTAATGTAAAATGCTCTACTGTTGTGTTAAAATTGTTCCCATTTCCTCTTTGTATAAAAGAGGAAAGCTTAGTGTGGCCTAGCCTAGAGATGTCCAGCAGTTGCTAACAATGCTGAAAACTTCAGCGCTACTTTCACTGTGGTCAAACTCTGGCACAGGTCATATCTTGGAGCACACATCTGTGAGGTATTCTGTGCTGAGGGTCTCTGTCCCACAACCCACAAAGCTTTCCTGTTTGAGCTGCAAGATCCAGTTTGCCAGGTTTTACCTCTGGAACAGGCATTGCTAGATGGGGGCAGGACACAGTGGGTGTGCAATGTCTCTTTTTCTTCCCTATTGGCCAACCCAAGGACATTTTACGATTTATTTTGCCTTGTGCACCATAATCAAAAGCTCCCTTCCATTCTCCCAGGGAAAGGCTGGGGTGAACTATGCAAAGGAGAGAAAGAACCAGCAGTAGAATGTCTTGCCTTTCTTTACTTCATGGAATTTTAGGTGGTTAAATGTGTTGCTGTTACCTAGAAAGAAATAAGCTTTCAAATTTGCCATCTATAGTTGTTCAGACTACATTTTGCTGCAGCTGAAAGTTTCTTTTTCCCTGACGGCTGCTTGTGGGCTTAAACATCTTTTTAGCAGATAACAATTCACACTGAAGACCAATGGCAGTAAGGAAACTAAATTGCTCATACTAAAGTCCAAAAAGCTGTGGACCATGACTTGTGGTGATAGAAGGAGAAAGTAGAGCATTGGTGAAATATGAGGATGAACTTACTATAGGGTGGTGACTGAACCAGGGGTGAATTTAAAACCTCTGTTTGCATATGAAGAAGATGGTGACTGAGATAGAGAAGACAGCAAATTTTATCCCTATTTCCTCAAAAGTTTGCTAAATTGCTTCCCTAGCTATTCAAATTAAGAATTTGGGGTATGTTCATTGGAACAAAACCAGATACTAGGGGAGCTGAAATACGTCATTCTCTTGTACTCCTATATGTGGTGTCTTCATGCACCTGTTTGGTAATACAAACTGAGAGAATGCATATTGCAAAATTTAAGCTCTGTTTATGAAGTAGGGAAAACCAGATCCCACTTTCTGGGGACAAGCAGAAGATGAGCTAGCAGAGTTCTGTTAATCTACAAAGAGATCTTTCCTTTGTATTAAAGTGGCAAAAATGAGTAATTCATACTGATGCTGTCTTACTGATGCTGCCTTGGCACTCAGACCGTTTCATACTTCCAGTCAGTGGCAGAGCTGGAAATAGTCCATCATTTCTGGACTCAGTTGCATATTGCTGCTATTAGTGGCTGCTAGCTCCTCTTATTAAGATTTCTAAATGTTGTGTTAATGGAGTCTCGATAAATCATCCTTGAGTTCAAGCCACACCAGTTAAGCTAGAGCTTTTACATGTTTACTTTAACATGTTTTCCTGAATGTCTCTTTCTTCACCTCGTATCACAAAGACTGCCTTTTTTATTTCAGGAGGATTCAGACTACGCAGAGAGAGTGCAATGTGACTCTGCTAGTCAAGCAAAAGGTCTTTAATAGAGAATGAATCTATGTTTCCCACCATTGTCACCATGGCATTCAGATCATGTGGACAAAGTTTTCGTCTCCTAAACTTTTCGCTTTGGGAAATAATTTAGTTGGCAAATGCTGCTTCTTTCAGGATGCTGAATTCCCACTTGCATTTAGGTCTTGTTTTTCTCTGGATAAGGAACCAGGAACTTCTCATAGAGAAACTTTGAGCTTAAGAAGCTTTGATAGAAATAAGAATTGAGCCTTCATGTTTGAATGGTGATCATACAGGTTCAGCTCTATATAAAATCCTTCTGAAGGAGAAACTTTATTCCTTTAGCAGGAATTGTTTTTCAAGCTGGAATGTAAATCCCACCTGGTAGAAAGGTGTATTTCTGGAGTGATAACTCATTGCCAACATTGAATTTCTTTGGATGGGGTCAGTGAGACTCCTGTCTCTAAGGCACAGATGTGCTTTGTGTTTGAGGGCTCAGTTACCAGGAAATTCATTATTTCTCCCTATCTTGCATCCAGAATTGAGTAATGTAAAGCAGGAAACAAAGTAGCTGAAAAAACCTCACTGAGGAGCTGTATTCTCTCACCTACCACGGCAACAAGAAGTCGTCAATAGCACCTTGCTAAATAGTACTGATTCTGACTTAATCTTATCCAAGGCATTTTGATGTGCAAAACAGAAACAGTTGAAGAATGCATGTTAGGCAAGCTGGAAAAAAAACAACCTTCCCCTTTGAAATAGATCTTATTGTAAGATTAATGTAGGGCAGGTAATTTCTTTCACTTTCTTAATTTCATGATTGAATTTTATGTCCTAATGATCTGTCATTTTGTAAGGGTGAGAAATCCCGTGACTGGAACCTTTGAACTGCCCACGTGGACAGACAGAGGCCCATCTGTGGTGCAGTGAGATAGGCACTCCTGTGTGCACGGGTGCTTACACTTTCCTTTGAAATCCGGAAGAAACACCAGCTCTAGTCCTTGATTCAAGGTCAGTGAAACCGTGATTAGTGTTGTTATCCTTAAGTGCACCCAGCTTTTCTGTTTGTTTTTAGCTTTGATGGTCGCTTCAGCAAACTCTGCCTTTATAATGACTCTTTTGTTGTATAAGCAAATGAAGGATATTTCTGACTCTCATATGGAGAATTAGTGGCTGTCCTTAAGTTATAAGCTGTTCCACTACAATACACTGTTGTTGCACATCAAAACATCCGTGTATTTTGCGCTTGCTTTGTTTAAAATTGTAGAATTGGATTTGTAATGCAACACATCAGCTAAAGACCTTTCCTTGCCCTTTGTGGGTTATCAGTTATTATGCTTTTTTTTTTAGGAATTCCTTGCTGTACTTTCAGAATGTTCTCCTGAACACTTGAAATGAGGACAGAACAATCTCCACCAGTCAGCTAAGCAGCGCTCTTTTTCCAAGGTCCCTTCTAATATCTTCCTGATAACAGCACTTTCTCTGCCTTTGTGAGGAAAAGGTCACAGTGGTGGAAACGGTGTGTGTTTGTTCTCTTGTTTCTAAGCTGTGCTATTCTCTCCTTCTTGTTGTTGCTGCTGACAAGATGGTTGCCAAGCCACTTTGTCATCACTCCTGCATCTTGACAGAACACAGGAGCTGTCCCAGATAACAGGAGAATACGTCCTTCCAGCAAAACCTGAGTGACTTTATCCAATCCCGGATTTAAACAGACCTGACATATTCTGTCCCTGTTTACAAACTGGATGCTTCAACAGGACTCTGTCACAGAAATAGCTATGTTTCTCTTGCTAGAAAACAAATGTTTCGTTTTGGAAAAAAACAGAGCTCATTGCTGATGGCATAATCAGTAATGAATCTTGGTAAGGAGCCCATGCTGTTTATTGCTGTCTGTCTTAAGCCTCTGATATTGCATTGTGCTGCATGTTGAAAGACAACAAACTAAATAGAAACTGTCTGCTGGGGCTGCTAGACTGAATTCGGGCAATATAATTTTGCATTGCATTATGTGTATAGTTGCTCTAATTGCGAGAGGAGAAGGAAGAACAATGAGTGAATATAACAAACTACTGGCATCATTATCTTTTGTCTACATCCCTGTGCTACAGCCAATTACATTAATGCAAATGGTAAGAGCCTCCTTTGATGCTCTTATCAGTCTGCCTGCAGTTCCTATGCCCTGATGACTCCCAGCAGTCCATCGAGAGGCACACTCTGTGTGTTGCTTATCATTCGGTGAAGTCATGATATCCTTCACAGTCTCCTTCCTTCATGCATATACATTAGTAAAGTATATCTATTTTACTTACATGTGGATTCTGGGATTTGCTGGTTTGGCGTTTGGTAACTTAATGCTCAGTGAAAAAGGCATTTCATAAACCTCCTTGGGTATCTCAATCAGGATGACACAACTGAGATGCTGCTTCCATGCTAAACAGCCATGCAGCATTACTGATGCTCTACCAGATGCTCCAGGTGATTTTATGCTTTCTTAGTCTCTCAGAGATGCTGCCTCCTTATGGACGGTTTCCAATCTCAAAGTTATAAGGTGATTTTAATGACACACTTAATCTTAGAGATTCATTTCTCTGGGAAACTATGGCAAGATGTGGTGCGTATCATCAGTCATGAGGCTTACACTTATTTGCTTCTGCTACTACCAACAAGGGAGCAGCTGTCTCTGAGGGAAGACAGACGGACTTAAAAAGTCTGAAGAAAATCTAGGTTCATTTTCTACAGAGAAAATCTTTTTAAAATTGAAATATCTGAGACTACCTTTTGGAATCACATGTTAAGCATAACTCTTTTTCTCAAAAAATTGTCAAAATTCAACATCCAGTTGACTCAGGTTTCTAAAATTGTTTCAGAAGATTTTAGAGAGATGATCAAATAAGAAGGTTTTCACTGGCAAAATGATGAGATAAATATAAATTGAAGGAGAGAAGAGAGGAGAAAATAGTATTCAGTAATGCTTTTGCAGTGTTTTTTATCTTGCCATCTCTTCAAAGTAATGTAAAGATCCATGGCACTAGAGATGAGTGGAGAGAGCTGCCTTTAAAAGATGAAGACTCATCACATGCTAATTTATTGCCATCATTCATCAGAATTGCATGCTTCAGTCCTGATTTTTCAACAGCCTATGCTGTTGCAATAACCACATCCGTAGGGAGGAGAGCTGAGTGAACCTAGATGTAGTTTCAGGCGCTTCAGATGTTTAATGTTTCTTGGAATGATACCTTGCACTGAGCTCTCCCACATCCATGAAAGTGTTTTAACCATGGGGCTGTGATGTCATGTTTTCCTTCTGCTCCCATGGTGTTTGCTTTCTGACGGCACTTAGGGAGTGCCTTCATCTAGATCAGCCAGATAGTGCAGGAAGGTGGGTACCATAATTGTAAATGTTTTTTAACTGAGTAGGGCATCTTTCATTTTTCCTGGCTGAATAAACTGTTAATTAAAGCTGAGCAGGGACAGCATGACCTCCTTCTTGCTTGACACATAAGCCAAAGAAATCTTCAGAGTGAACCTCAAGTTCAGTGCTCAGTCAGGCATCTCTTAGTCAGGGTCTCATGTCCAGCTACATGAAGACATCCAGTGCTCAGCTCTCATTCCAACTCCTGTATCCTAGGGAGAAATGGGGCCTTAGAGACATTCACGTACAAAACTAACAGTGGGATGTAGGTGACTCCCTGTTATGGCACGTCAGTCTGCAGCACCACTTTCCTGAAACATTCAATTCTGCCTGAGTGACTGTGTCAGGAACCCATACATCTGGTTCTGTACTTAGAGTTGCCTGAGCTGGGGCTAAGGTCTTATCAAATGTGCTGGTCTCCTCTAACATTAGAGAGGACAGATGAAGGAAATCCCCGCTAGTGATTACTTACTTGACTTCACTACTTTATGGTGCAGAGTCCTGAGGGACTTGGAAATCATGTGAAATAACCTAATGCTTAGCATTAGATGGGGAAGATCAGAAGGGGCAGAGGCTGACATGGCATTTCGTGGAAGTTTGGGCTTCCAGGTATGAGTTTGCAGGTGGCTCTGAGCATTCCACAGCAGACTGGCAGTGTGCAGCCTGAATATCAGTTCTCTCCCTCTGAATGTTTTAGCACCTTGGCTTGTTTGCATCCATGCCTGGGGGAAAACCTGCTCCATCACAGAGCTGAGTCCTCTCTAGCAGTGGCGTGGGTGGTGCGAGCTAGTGAGTAAGTGACACCACAGAAAGATGACACCTTCCTGGTATATGACATGGAAACTCTGGCTTCGTATTTCCGAACGGGCAGCAGCAAGGGACCTGTTGTTTGTCTCAAAATCACCTGGGGAAAAGGAAGTTACTTTTGTTGTGACAAGTGTGCTTTAGAATCAACAATTGATTGTCTTCTACATCCAGATATTTTAAGTGGACTGTCCTAGACTATCTTTATTCTGAGTTATCGATTCTTGGTGGCTGCAATTAAGACATTGCCTTTGGCTTACCTCTCTCTGTTACCAGTTGAGTTAGTGGATTGCTCTTAAAAACTGTGTTTTGCTGGGAAAAGAAATGAATTTTGTGCAGATCTATATTTTGTCTGACTAAATGAAAACCTGCTGACTATAAAAGCCACACAGTTCCTTGGTAAAATGCTAGAATAAATTAGGACTAGCCAAATGTCTGTGCATTTTGATAATATGGATGTCTCCAAAAAGGCTTGATCTTTAGGGACAGTTGTGTGAATATGTGAATTACTATTTCTACTGGAAAATAAGGCCCTGTGTAATTAATTGGCAGTGTTTGTGTGTCAGAATGGTGTGCTGTAACTTTCCAAGGGGGATATTAAGACAAGGTCTTGGATAACTATTGATTGTGGGTAGGTAGAATGCATCTTTCTACCAGTACAGCATAGTGTCTAATGATAAGGAATCTGAAATTTGAAAAAAGGAACAACAAGAAGTGTTTGTTGTGACCAACAGCCAGAAGACAGATTGTTCCATGCCCATGAAGTCTTTAATAAAGACGTAGGAGTACTCCTGGAAATGTGATGGCAGACTTGGCTATAAGGAGGCATCAGTGTTCTGCAGTGGAAAATGTTATGCTTGTAACTCAGTGGTACTGGGTGAAGCTTGGAAGAAAGACGAGTGACATGGCATTGCCCAGTAGCTGGCTGAGTGAAGGTCATGATTTCCCTCCGAGCAGTGCCAAAGAGCAGCCTTTCTTTTCATGTGCTGGGAACTGTCTGTCGAGGGCCAATACTGCGAGTTCCTCTTTCAGAGGATTTTGCAACCCTGTTAGAGAAATGAAAGGCTGTTGTTTTTGGATAAGATTTCTTTTGTGACAAAGCAATCCCATGCAAGCTGAAGGTCGTTTTATCTGTCTAGTGGCAGATCCCAGAGTGTGCTCTCTGGTAGTGTAAAGAAGCCAACAGCAAAACTGCCTTGTTGGGCCCCAGGGAAGCAAGCAGTAGACAGTGGTCTCTATCCTCAGCAGATGAGCAGGTGAGTGGTAGATCTGGAAAAGGCTCTTGTTAAGCCAGTAAGGAATTTGACTAGAATCAGACCGAGAGTCTTTTAAATACTTTGCATCTTCTGCTGTTCACCTAAAAAGGCTTTTATTTTAGATCATGTACAAGGTGCTTGAGCCTTTGGTGTTAACTTGGTTATTTGCCTGGTGGAGTTACTGTCTTTCTGCATGTGGGTAATTTAGATGGCTCCTTGTGGGTGCTGAAGAACAGAAGTTATTCTGCAAAGCTGCCTCCCTAAAAGTGAGTTATATTTACTTGATGATTCAGAGCTTTACATGGCACTAAGAGCAAGTGACTTAGAATGGGCTTGGAAAATAATTCCTTTCTGCTGGATTGGAATGTGTCTGGCTAACTTAGAATGTTGGTTTTGACATTAAATGAGGAGTCATTCTACAGAGAAGAGAACGGATGCTTGGAAATGCAAAGGCGTTTTGAGCTTTTTCTGTTCTTTAGTAGCTCTGAGATCTGTATATACAGGCAAATGACAACACTTGGCAAGTTTAAATACACAGATCATTGTGTATATTCTTTTAACCCTCCCTTTATGTGTACTATTGTTTATATATGGCATTGTTTATATATGGCAACCACGTCAGTGAAGAGCAAGCTCTATGACTTCTGTGCAGGAGATGCGATAATAAAAAGAGTCCAGACCATCCAGTTAGACATCATTAATTTGGCTCTTTAGCAGCTTTTCAGTTGGAGTATCTCTGTGCTAACCGTGTGCTCAAAATTGAGTGATATCTGTTCACTCTCCTTTCTTCCTTCCTCATTGCACTGCCATAATGTGATGCATCATGAAAAACCGATCAGCGCAATTACTGCTGACTTTCTGGCTTGAGACAGTGAAGGGCATATAATTCCTGCTGCTTGAGGTTTCTCTGTCATCTTATGCTCTGGAACAGAACTGGCACTAAACTGAGTGTTCATTTCATAATTTGTTGGGTTTAGCCTGGTTTCTATAGGAAACGAGCACACAAGATGAAGCTGCTTCTGCGTATATTTTCCTTTCTTCTTCTTTTCCCCTCCCCTTTTTGGCCCATTGGCCAGTCACAGCCAAATTTTACAGGCTGGTAGAAGTCTCAAGGATAACTGTGTTACTACAGATGAGCTTCTTCCTATAAACACTGAAAAATCTGCCTGGGACAAAGCCCTGCAACACGGTCCCAGGTGCGGGAAGAGCTTTGCTGGAAGCTTGTGCTGTGAGATACCACTGAGCTGGAGTTGCAGATTCTCAGGAAACCACCTCCTTGATTCCAGCACTCAAGGAATTACATGTTCTGTATCAACTGGCACCCATTCCTGCGTTTGTAGCTTTACTTACATTAGAACTGTGTTTATGTGCAGTGCTCTATAGCGTGAGGGCCTCCTGTTGGAGACTAGACTGGAAGCCAGTTAACCCCAAGGCTGGGATCTCAGAAGGGCCTCCTGGGTATGTGTGTGCTGTCTCTGTCTCACTCAAACAAACAAATAAATCCTCCTTCAGTTGTTCTTACTGTTTAAAATCTCTAATTTTTGTTATGACATCTTTATTCTTTGCAAAATATAAATACCACTGAATAGTTTTTCAAAGCAGAAGCAATCCCAGTTATACTCCTGGGCTTTACAGTCTCATCTCCGTGATGCATAGCCTCCAAGTGATTCTTTTTGTCCCATTTCTCCTCTTCCCCTCTCTTGATATTTAAAATAATTCCTGTGATCTTGAGGTTTTCAATGAGATATTTTCTTCTGATTTTTCCTTTAGTCTTTCTTTAATTATTTCAATTACTTTGAGAGCTGTTTTCACTGTACTCTGCTTCAGGCCTAAACTGCTATGTAAAACTACGACTTTGTGGTGAAAAAGCTGGTTTCAGTGGCAGTGTCTGGAGGGGTTTCCATTTTAACAGTGTTGATAGTGCATTGGGATGCTGGTGTGAGCAGCCCTGTAAGCCAGTGTTTAGTGTCTACCAAATACTGTATAGTTGGGTCTTTAATTAAAGATGCTGTTCATATTTACTATGACCCAATTTTATTTCTTTAGCCTTCCTCCTTTTTGTTTGTTTCACTCATCACTATGACACCTGAAAATCATACAGACCTAAGCCCATCCTAGTCCATCACAGACAGCCTGAGTCCTCCCTTCTGGACCAGTAAAGAAAAAGCAGCATCTTCTTTCAGTTCATGAAATTCCAGTTCCTTTTTTGATTTCTGCTTCATCTTGGCTCACGGTCCACATTGGTCAAATACATTTTAATTTCTTTTTTCCATTCTGACTGCAGTTTCCTTATGTACTATTCATGTGATCCATAGAACCACCTCAGGATGCCCTGGCCGTGACGGAATTAAACAGTCTCTGTAAGAATGAAACCCTCAGTAATAGGAACCTGAATTATGACAGATGAAATTGGGATATCAGGATTGTCTTAAATTTGAGTCTTGCAAAAGCCTGGTCTGTACCAGGATTACTCAGCAGGGAGATTCTTTATAGTCTGTTGCACTGTTGCTACAAAACATCCTTAATTTTTACTTTCCCCATCAAGGGAAGGAAGTTGAAGGAAAGCACTCAGAATATCAATAATGGTTGGTTAAGTACTTTGTTTATGGTGATTTACCTCCCCCCTCACCTGGTTAGTAATTGTATTGAAGACAGGCAAAGTTTCTCAATCTTGCATTACTTTAATTGAGGTGAGGTATAATTTTGCTACTGGGCTCAAGGTAAATGAAATTCCCTGAACCTCACATTTTTAAAAGTTATCCCCACGAAGCAGTGAATGGGAGACCAGCTTCTGAATGACCAAAACAGCCTTTCCTCTTCCTGCTGGGACACCGCCAGCCTTGCACAGCCTTATCCACTGCTTCCCCTGTTTTGTAAGGCTGTGCTGATCTCTGCTGATGGAGAATCACAGTGTTTTGGACAAGTCATGTGGTCATGTTCTTCTCTTAGTCATAAGAGCAGAACAGATGGGTTTCTTCCTTTGGGCCTCTCTGGCAAGCTCCCTAGCAAAACTCAGTCTCACTTTCGCTCTGTCCCTCAGTTATATTCTTGTGTGTGCTTCACAGCAGCTCCTCAGAGATGTCCTGAAATCAGAGTGACAGAACTGGTGTTTCTGCCCAGGCACATGGAACTGTGCTTACACATGCTCAGCAAGCTGTGGAAGTTGCTCAGCTTTGTATCACTGTACAAACATGAGCCATTTCTGTCCCAGAAAAGAAAAAAAAAAAAAAATATTGAGATGCTTTTTCTCTATCTTCCATTGGCAAGAAGCTGTGACTTGGGGAGGTTCTGTGATTCCTGTGTTTTTGTGACAGAACAGCAGCAGGAGAAAGAAAGGCTAAGTCTTCTGGCTTGCAGTTTCTCTCTCTTTGCCAAGTGGTGAGAGCTGCTGTATGTTGTCAAATTGCATATCCTCACCTGAAGTTTCATCTTGGTGGTGCCTAGAGAAAAGCCTTACATAAGGACCTACGTGCTATTCAGTCTTTGTCACACCTTGTTGACTGCCTATCCTCTTTTTCATAACTACTGTCTGCTCTTAGTTCACATGAAGGCATTTATTTCTCTGGCTCTTCATCGTTCTTCAGCTGTTCTGAACATACAGCTCAGAACAAGGTGCACAGTCAAGTGTTGTGTATTTAAGCATGAGAAATTATCAAATGCAGTGTTCTTAGGCTGAAAGAGCTGGATGTTTCTTCTCTACATTTTTTTAATGACTATGTCTCTTGAAGTTTTAATGGGAAATTTGTTCCATGTAACAATTACACTGAAGTTTCAGAGGCATAAGGTCATGGTTTACTTAAAATGTCAACATCTAAAATACACTGACATTCTGCTTTAGTTTTTGATGAGTATCACTCTGTGTTTCAGCTTTCAGGGATCTTTTATTTTCATTTCAGTGTCACTATGGCTGGCTTTCAGCCAGCTTTTACAATTTTGAAGGAATTATTAAGAAGAACATCCTGAAGATAATAGCATTTATGAGATAAATTAATAATGATGTGGTATAAAGCTTTTATTGCAGAAAGTTTCAGAGTAGTGCATTATTTGCTAGCAGCAGAATCACTTCAGTGTAGCATATTCTGAATGACTGCTAATAAAAGGAATCTGCACTCCACTATGGCATGTTTGGGCTTTAGAGGCTATAAGCTAAATTCTTCAAATCTGGGCTTTCTGTTCATGTAAAATTGGCATTTGCTACTTTGCATCCTGGTGTAAATTTTAGACGGCGTTCTGACCACAGGATGCTGATAGTATAGAGGTCGTAGTCCTCACCTTCAGAAACATGAGGGCTGTCCATTTGACCTTCCACCAGGTGCCGTGGGTGTGCTTAGTAAATGACTGTAGTAAACGGGGAAAAAGTGGTTTTTATTCTGTAAAATGGGGATATTCTAGAAACCTGTACGACTTTATATTGATAAAATCAAACTGAGCATTTATGGGTGCCAGGGCAGGGAAAGAGAACCCTGTGTTGCCCTGGGGATGGTAGTGGAGGAGCCGTAAGAACTCCATGTGAGAGGAACTGTGCCTTCAGTTCCACCGGCTCACCTCATTCCCTGCATGTGCCAATATCCAACCCTGCTCAGGAGCCATCCCTTCCATGGTGAAGGGAATGTGCCTGAGGTTGATAACTTTGCATATCTGTACAAAAGGACATGTATTGATTTGCTGCAAACTCCCAACTGGGGAAGCCCTGCAAAGAGTAATTCATCATTAGTCATGGTTGTGTTCAGACTTACAGCTTTAACTCCTAAATGACACATTGTGTGAGTCCCAACTAATTTTTGCTTTAAGCTGGGATGTGTACTGATGAATTAGAGAATCTTCATGTGAAATACTCAGTTTAGATTAAAGTGGGTCCTAAATGATAGTTAATTACTGTTGTCCTCTGTAAGCCATCACAATAAGGCTTTTACCTGTGTGGCAAAAATGTGACTTTTGTTTCCAGCTTGAATATCTTCTTTCTAAAATTCTGATGATTGGGATGCTTCAATAGAAAACATTCCAGTTGTGTTCTGCCTTTAGCTGCATGACTCAAAGCTCTGTGGCATCAGTGCTCTGTTCTGCATATGAATAATTGTCTCTCCATCTTGCTTTCACTGAGCTACGCAAATGAGCTCCTTATGATCAGTTCTCGAGGTCAGATCATTCTAGTAATTTTTCCTTGAAACTATTTCAGACTTTGGGTTTTTTTGTGTGGGCTGGGCTTTAGAGTAGGATGGGGCCTTTTAGTAAAAGGCATGCAGGACAGTCCTTCTACAGTGCCAAGGCAGCCAGGGGCCACTGGGCCAGATACAGGACCTAGATTCCCCAAAATTTTAGTTTATTGCATTGATGAACACAGGACTATTGTCAGGGTTGAGATCCTCAGCACAGAGAGGGCAATACTAAATTTCCAGGAAAGTTCGTGTGAATTTTTGTGGTGGATTTTGGTTTGGTTTGGCTTTGGTTGATTTGTTTGTTTTGGTGGGGGCTTGTTTGTTTGTTTGGGGTTTTTGTTTGGTTTGGGATTAGTTTGGTTTGGGTTTTTTGTAATGGTTTTGTTTTTTGTTTTTTTTTCTTTTTAAAATAAGTTTCATTGCCTCTTCCACATCCCACTTGTGGAATATACCTTATCAGTGCAGCATACGAATGGGTGTAATGTTGTTGCTTCAGCTGACTGCAGGTTTCCAGACAGTACATGTTTCTCATAATGATAACCAGTTGATTGATTGAACTGTTGCAGCTTGGAGAAGATGCTTGATTTCTAAGCAGCATTATCTCCACACCCTTTTCATGCAAGGTTCTGATTCACAGATCAAAACCTTGCTTGGGACAGGTCTTAAAAGGCACGGTACTGATCTTAGTCAATTTGTGGAATTGTTTTATATTAAGTCTGTGTGTAGTTGCGAGCCATATTTGAGAAGTAGAAAAAACATCCTAATGAAAAACATACTTTTCCATAGCTCTGCAGGTTTACTGAGGAATAAAAACCAGTTTAATAGTTTCTAGCATCTTGTCACAAATATACTTGAAAAGCCTCGTGTTAGGGTTTGGTTTTTTTTCTATTTCTCCCCTCCTCCCTTTCCCTCTCTCTGCTGGCAGGTGGTCATTTGCCCTATGGTCTTTATCAAGTATGGAAACGTGTAGGTGATTTCATTTCCAAATGGATTCAGAAGAGAGCTTCTACCCACTCAGAAATGACTGTCAAATGGTTTTATTAGCCTTCAACTTTCACAAACCTGCAATTCCTAGTGGCTTAGAGAATTGCTCTTTGAAACAAAAAGAAAGGCATTAGGATGTTTGGTTAACTAAGTGATTCAAGCAATTGAAGGTGTTTTTGTGCTTCTCCTCCCCCTCTCTGCCCTCTCCCTAAATAAAGGAGCAACTTATTCCACAACTGTATTCTAGGCTTTTAAAAATCTCTGTGGGGTAATAAGAGCCAATGCTGCCTTTTATGTGTGAAAATAACACAGCAAACAATTGATTCTAAATTAAAGTTTGGAAAAATGAGTCAAATCCCTGTAGAAAAATAACATGCGGCTGAAAATGCTTCTTTTGTAACAAGGTAATGTCAGATTTCAGAGTTCTGAGTCAACGAAATTGTCATTGAGTCAACAAAATGTGCCAGACAAATGTGGTTTTACTGCTTTTTTGCCCTGATGTGATTTGAAATGCATTTTTTAAATATCACCTTCTTTCCTCTTGCCTTTCATTCCAAGTGACCTGCCAGGCCTGCTAATTGAAATTAGTTTCCTAAAGTGCTAATATAATTTCTAAAAATGGTAATGTTCCGAAAGAGGCAGATTCTTTGGCAAATCTTGCAACTCTGCTTCTTACTTTGACAACTAGGAGAAAGGTGTTTCATGTCAAGACTAGGTTAGTAGGATGTTGAACAGATGGTAAATGGCAGTGCATTTTTAGCAGTTCTGCAAATGAAGATCTAATACTGATTTTATGGGTGAGGGGAGACAGAGACATGGGCAAATGAAGCCCTGCAGCGACTCAAGGTTACGTTTGAGATTCCAGATCTGTCTTGTGCTGGTAGACTGTTTTGCTGACTGTATGTTTCAACACTTTTCCCCATAGAAAATCTTTCTCTGAATAGGGTAATCTTTTTCCTTCTGTCCATAGCAGCTTACTCTCTCCAGTTAAAAGAGTTGCTTAGAAATAAATTCATCACAATGGATTGTATTCTGTGGTGGCAAAATACTGGGGAAAGCTCCTGGGCAGTTACAGAGATAAGTGTACCCCCAGACCATGGGGAGCCACAGAGCAGGGAGAGGCTGAGACTTTTTCAGTCCTATGGAATTTCACTAGATATCCAGGCTTCCTCTGTTTCACATTTCTGTATTCAGAAACTGCCACAATGAAAAATATGTTGCACAGGGAAGAAGAAAAATTAACTTTCTGGCAGTGAAATAGCATGCCTTTTGCTGCAGAATCTCACTGCTCTGAATTTAGAGATGGAAATAAATGTCTTCATAATCGGCAAATAAAAATCTGAACTCCTTCTTGCAGTATTTTTTAGATGTAAAAATACTCCTTTTATGATCATGCCTGTATTCATCTTCTAACAAAACACAGAAACCTTTCCAGATGTAAACACAGCCCTACCAGCTTTGATGAGGGTTGGTCAGCTCTCACTATCTGTTGAGTGCCCCATTTGCCACCGTTCTCTTGTAAGGCAGGGAGAAAGAAGACAGAAATATGTGAGGAGGCCACCCAGCACCCACAGGTCAGCCAGTAGGAATGGAGAATTCAACTAAAATCCCTCCCAGGAGAGAGTTACTGGCCCTCGCTGGCAGGTCACTGCACTGTCCCTGGGCTACACTGCATGCCTGCTCTCAGCTCTTGGGACTGGCAGAGGGAAAGGGGAAGTAGCTACAGCTCTGCTGTCATCTGCTCCCTCAGATTCTCCTGAGGCCCCAGCGTACGTAGTCTGCCAGTCCCTGTCTCCTGCCAGCACCCTGGGAGGTGCAGATGGGAGATGTCACGATGGACAGGC
Organism: Cnemophilus loriae; assembly: GCA_013397755.1. NCBI lineage: Eukaryota > Metazoa > Chordata > Aves > Passeriformes > Corvidae > Cnemophilus > Cnemophilus loriae. The sequence continues at coordinate 682,996 of VZTF01002536.1, read as the reverse complement.
TGCTTTCCTACCTGCTGCTGGTCCATGGGTTCACCTCTTCCAGGGCAGATAGACTCCGGCACTTCTTTGCCCTCTTTTGCATTACTTGGGTCTTCCAGCTGGTGTGAGAAGTCACGAAATCCACATGGTTAAATCTGAGGAGGAATTGTTGCACTTCTTAATAAGCGGAGCCAGCCCCATTTGGGCGAAGAACACTTTCTTGACCAGGGACACCTAGCAAGGCAGAGACTGGATAGCCAAAGGAAAGCACCTAGTCAGCCTTGTGAGACATTGTAGACGAGAAATACCTTTCCTTTCGTAAAGCTTTTCTGAAGCGGTTTCTTCCAGGCTGGCTGTGTTCACCTGAGAGCATGGCAAAGGATGCACAATGCTGCATCTTGTTTCATACCTCAGTATTTTATGATATTGTACAAATCAGTGCCAGTCCTTTCATCTTGACTGCACACAAAATAAAACGAGTCATGGCAGTATACAGGTAGCTCCTGGTGCATTTCTTTCCCATCCGTTATGCTATTTCCTCAGACAAAAAAGTGACGCTGAAAAAGGGACCGACTACTTGAAGTACATACAGATGTATAGGAGAACACTGGTGCAGAACTGGGCCTTAGCATGAGGCTTACAGAGGTGTCAAGGACACTACAATGCTCTTGTGCCATTTTATTAAAGTATTTGCTTTTCCAAAGTTCAGGCAGCTGAAATAAGAACAAATTGTATGAAAGGAACAGGCTCTGTCCTGATGAAGAACAAAGCTTCTCTTTCTCCTCAGTTTTCTTTGAATGAAGTGTATCATTGCTTGCAGTTGCTAAACAGCAATGTTCTTCCAAATCACAATGGGAAGGGCAGCAACAAAGTTAAAATTATTAGCCTTGTTTGTGCAACGTGTCACCAATGCTTCATGACTATATTTTGTGTGCATTTCTCTCAGGTGATGGTAGGACTTCAATTATACAAATAACTGATATCCTAAAGCAATAAAACATGTGTTGCTGGTAATTCTGCTTATCAGCACAGGACAGTTATGCCTTGATTTATTACCTTAACTCAAGTCGTTTGGCAGCAATGCTGAAAGATACTGTAAGCACTTGCCAAGGTCTCCTAAATTATGATTATCATAAAACAAATCTTTTTACTTATTGAGAGAAATAATTGGAAAATTAAAAGGTCAAAATTATGGTATGAAAAACCATGAACAAATTTTTTACTCATGTGACAGGTCATCCTGATATTGTAAGCCATAAAACAGTACTGATCCTGTTTGGGGAATAATTCACTGTAGTCATTTTGAGAGAAACTGGTGTATCTCAGGCTTTTCATATGTTAAAGCTTTAAAGATATCCAGTGGTGGTTATGGTACTGGGAACATATGCTTCACTGTAATTCTGAATACAGAAAAGGGAGAATGGTGGGAAGGAAGAAAAACTCTCTCTGTTATCAAAGAATATGGAATTATGTCTGTTTCTAGATGTTTTGTCATAACATGTATAGATTAGAGAAGATTTTAACCAAATTTTCTGCAGCATGGCCTTAAAAAGAATAGCTTGTAAAGAAAGACTTCTCTGAGGTACAGTTAGCTTCTATTGTTTCTTTTCAAAACCTTAGGAATACAGTTCCTGCAAAAATGCCTGGATGGTGCTGCATTGGTTGTGATCGAAGGCTGTGAAATGGAATTTCTGGAGAACAGTGGGGGAGTTATTTCCACAGGAGAGTGGAGAAGTACTGCAGACTTCCCTGTGATGATCTGCAGCATATTCTGCTGGAAGTTTTACTTCTCAGGAGAGAAGTTTATAAGATCAAACCTGTAACTACTGTGGCAGACAGGGAGTGTACCTGAGTGTTCCTCTTAAAAATTATGTTGAAGTCATGAAGTTGAGTAGATTTGCTTGAAAGCAACTTAAGATTTAGTTACTATCATATGGACCATCAACAGTGTTAAAGTGACAACAGTTCTGGATACTGATACAATGTTGAGGATAATATATCCATTTTGGGGGTTACTAAACTATAGTTGTGAACCTTTGGGAGTGTGCATGCATGCAGCTGTACAGTGCTACAGTTAGAATATGTGATGCAGGGAACTGTCAAGTACAATCTGCAATGATCTCACCATGTTTTGTATGTTATTTGTCCATTGCTTTTCCTGTCTCCATCAGGTTTAGAGTTGTTGAAGGTTGTTTCTAGAGAGGTAAACCAAAACGCACATTCCTCCTCATATTTTTTTCAATAAATGATCCATCTTCCATGCATGGTCAGTCTTGGCTGGTAACTTCTTTTAGGAACCAAATCACCTGGCAGGATGGAAGGGACTGAAGTGATAATAGTAGAAGAGAGTAATTTTTTATTGAAGACGCTCTTTTAGCTCGAGCAGCAGAGAGCTAAATCATTTGACAGTACTTCAGTGAAGCTTGAGGTATTTGGGTTTCTGTTAATCTCTAGTATGTTTAGATGAAAGCTGAAGATGCTGATGAATCTGAAAGGACTGAATAAGTCCTGGGAACTTTCTTGGACCAGTTAGTCACTGTGTGTGTACACATGCCAGTGTGTAAAGTTGTATTGGGCTATTTTTAACAAAACGAGTCAGGGAACCTGTTATCAGAGAGATGAGTACATTCAATGATTAAGCTTTGGTAGGTGAAAATACAAAGGACTATACTATTCCATGAGACTGTACTTAGTGGGTTTTGTGTTGCTGTGATAGGGATACATGTCTTGTATCTGATTGATGCAGATAGAAATACACATATATGTCTTATTCCATTTAAATATGTAAGATTCAGAAAATCAAGAAGTTCAGCTTTCTCTCCTGGTATTTTTTTTTTTTTTACGTAAAATTCACATGAAATAGAGAAATCTGAGAGTAAGGTACTGATACAGAGAAAGTCTTATAATGGACTCCTCTGTCTCATTTGGCAATTTAATCAGTGCAGCAAGTCTTTTTTAGTCCATTTTTTTTTTTGTTGGGGTTAGTTTGTTTGTTTGGGTTTGGTTTGGTTTTTGGGATTTGTTTTGCCGGTGTTTCACTGGGTCTGTATCTGTCATTTTCTACCTGGGGAAGTTGTCTCAAAAGCTGTTTCTAACATCATGTTTACAAAGGCTCCCTTGGAGGCACAAGAATGTTTGGCAGCAGGAAAACAAGCCAGAAACACGTCTGTTTCTGGAAACACGCAAAACCTGAGAGTCTGCCAGAGCACAAGCCCACTGGATTTATTGCTTAAGAAAGGAGAATCTTGAACAGGAACAAGCATCTAAGGAATGGACTGGCACATTGTTAGAAGGGAAGACACAAAGTCTCTTGGGTATAAATTCAGTAGATTTATGTTCTTAGCTGCAATACTGGACTTGGTGATTAAACTCTATCCTCTTTTGCAAAACTATCCTTTGAAGACTTTGGATGGAACAAAACTGTGTCCCTATAAACTTCCTTTCTTGCTGCCATTTTTTTTCATTAGGAGCCTCTCTTTTTCATACCACCAAAGAAGTTAAGTGGGGTTTTTTTTCTTGTTTACTTCCTTGTGTATTATCTGTGGCTGTAGTTTTGGGAGTGAAGCTGAGCTAACTGAGCCTGCGTGGGTGAGGCGGAGCATCGAAGGATCCGATACAGAGATGTCATTCATATAAATAGTCCTGACTGCCCAAGCTTGAAGGCTTTATAGCTTATGAGATGTGTCTGTGTAGAACAGTGTGGGTTCCCCAAGCTTTTATCAGATTGCTTTTCTGCCTTGGTGCCAAAACTCCTTTCTGGAAGGAGCTTTCCTAGTTTTTACCAGGAAAAAGTGTGAAGTTGTTGTTAACGTTTTTATCAATGCAGACAGCATGAAATGCTGATGGAGGTGGAACGCAGCAGGACTAAACATGATTCTACAGCACTGGAGAAATCTGTGGTGACAGTTCTGCCACAGATCCCTTCTGCCATTTTGGACAATTTGCATGAAAATCTTTACCTTTTTTGCTTATTTAGATAGGGAATTCCACAGGTAATGAATATCTCATTGTAATGATATGTTAGACAGGAAAAATTCCTGATGTTGTGTCTATGGAAAAGTTTTTAAGAAACACTCATTTTTGACCCCATTCTGCTCCCACCGGACATCAATAAGAGCTTTGCCTCTTGCCTAAAGAAGAATTAGGCTCAAGGGCAGTGAATTTTAAAACATCACCTTTTTGCAAGATAGAAAGAGTCCTGATGTTCAAGTCCAAGTTCACCTTGTGTCTAGAAGGCAACTCTGTGGTGATATACCGATGTGCTTTTTATCCTTTTTATCCCCCCTTAATTTATCTGTTTCTACCCCACCCATCTAACTAGAACTCAGAGAAATATTCACTAGGTTATGAAAAACGTGGTTTTAAAGAAGTAATGCTGATTACGCAGCTCTCCACATAGTACTTGCATTAGGAATACAACGTCTGTAAAAGCGAACTCTCCTGTCAGTTTTAAATGTTTTTCTACCAGTGACAAACAACAGACTGCTTGAATTTATTCAGTTAGTTGCAATATCTAGTTATAATCTTTATTGATCTTTTGTGTTGCAAACTTATTATCTTATTTACAGCAGGTGGGAGTACAAGTGCAATGTGTGGCAGCATGTGCCTTGTGTGTGGTGGGTGTTCTACGGGAGCAAACAGAAAATCCTTGGTATTCATGAATGTGTGTGTGTTTAAATATGGCAGAGACGAACAGGAAAAAGCATGTGTTTCTTTGGAAACTGCAATTTCTTCACACCATTTAAGACAAAAATGAGGTGGAACAGGATACTTTTTTAGGGTGTGTGTGATAATCTAGTTTCTGATAGAGTTTTGACAGCATTGCACAATTATCAGTTACAGCTATGCAAAGCTTTTTCCAGTTGGCAGCTGCGGTTGTAATTTATAACAATGACGACTTCTTAATGTTTGTGGCTTGCATTGGACCAACCCCTCTGGCAAGTGAAGTTTAACTCTATTTATGCAGCATGAGCAGCACAGGCAGGAGCGAGGAGGCCCATCTCCAGGTGTCTGCTCCTTGACCTGGAACAACGAGCCCTGCAGCTTCAGTTTCCACACCCACTCAGGTCTTGGCCGGCCATGCTAATAAGAATGCCAGTTATTTTTATGGACAAATTGCCAGGGAGAGATGTCACCAGCCCAATGTTAGAGATCAGCTGTCTGAGCGGTGCTGCAGCCGTCTGCACAGAGGAACAGTACTGGGCAGTTCTGCTGCACGAGGCAGCCCTGAACCACTTGCTGGGATTCGATATCCTTTTTCCATGTTGTGGGATCATTTTCTTTCAGAGGAAAACATAGGATAAACACACTTGAAGGAAAGTGAAAGACATTGTTTATGTTCAGTGTATTGCCAGCAGTAATACAAGCCTATCCATTTCTCTTGACAAAATGCAGTCTCTCATGAGATTAGTGGGTTTAAAGAACATATTGTGCTACACAAGGTATTAAAGGTTACCATGGAAATAATCAAAATGCGAAATACATTTGCTACTTTTTATAAGTTTTCTTGATGACCTTTGCCTATGAAACTTCTAGACTGGAAGCATGGGGGGGGAAAAAGTTAAAAAGTAGGATTATTGGAGCTTCAGTAGCTCTCTGGGTTGTTAATTTGCAAGGGTGTGCTGCAAATAACTGTTTGCTATATTTGACCAGACTCTCATTTAATAGAACTCTGCTCATGCCTGTGGAGTACAGCCAAACTCCTCCTTTGTATGTTTTTTGTTAATCTGTGCTAAAAGCATCCTTTTCTGTGGATTGCGCCAGGGCTGTCAGCCGGTGTCCTGCTGTGCTATTTCATCCACTGCTTGAATGAGATCTTGATCCACAGAACAGTGTTTGTTATGTGGTATAAGCGTCCTCAGCTCCTTGACTCAGCCACTGTTACATGAACTGGTCACCCAGTGTTAAGATCACAGAAAGCTTTGGGGTAGACTCAGAAGTGCTGATTCAGATCTTGCCATGACACAAAAAGTACCCACCTAGTTAGGTAGGCTTGACTTAGAGTAAAGCTTTCAGGCTGCCCTGATGAGCAGTGCACCACATAGTGAGGCTGGTCTCTGAAGCATTCATCCCTTGCTTCCCCACTTTTCTTTGCCTTTACTTTCTGTAGCTGGTAAACAAATCTCTGTAACTTAATTTTTGTGCAGTGTTAGGATGATATGGGATGGTGACTGCAGGTGGGAAACAGAGCCAGCTCCTAGGACCAGCATCCAAAGTGAGCGAGCTGTCTGTCATATGAGTCTTCAAATGATATAGTGATTTGAAATGAAAATAAATTTAGTAAGTTTAAACTTGTGCTAGTACTGAAGCATCCTGGCATTGCTTTGATCTCTCTTGCCCACTGACCTCTCTTCTGTTAGTCATGTAGCCATAGATATTAAACTATAACTTACTTCAGTTAGACATGGTTGTTATTTTACAGTCCTGGAGCGTACAGTAAGATCCTGACCTGGGAATGGCTTCTCTGCAAAACACTGATTCACATTTCACTTGTGGGTGGTATTAAGGATCCTTGAAAATTAGGCCATATAACATCAGGCTAAATGTATTATTTAGATATGGTCTTGCATATTATAAGACTTGTCTCCTCCTCAGTCTATCTTGTGTCACGATGCTTTACCATTTAATTTTTGCAGAAGTGTTTCTAATGCAAAGTTTGCGTGGGCTGTGCGATGGGCAGATCTCTGCTGACGGCAGGAGGGCGGGCGGGCGAGCGGGTCACGGATTGCGCAGCACCAGCAGACGATAACGCGCCCGCCGTAAAACTGACCGGCTCTTTGCATCAGCAGTGGCACAACTCCACCTCACGAAGATAGTGTGAGAACAAACAGTCCGCTGCCCTGGAAAGCACTGGAGGGATGGGGAGTGATTACTGATGGCTTTAATCTGTGGGGCAGTCAAAATGACCATGGTGACAAAGCAGTTAATTTTGCCTGGGGAGCAGCCGAAATAATAAACCCAGCAGGAGCAGCTCGGCCTTGCTGTACAGATGTTTCATACACCATGTGATAAAGAGGCTGCTGGACTGCTCAAGGCAGGGGCAATACTTTGTCAGATGAAATGAATACTAGGTCTGCTTCGAACTGATGAGCTGTTGGAAGGTTCTTTAGCACAGACTCCTTTCTGAGACATGTTTAACTTCACAAGACAGAGCTAGCAGGAAATACATTAACAGGCAGGAAAAAATGCTCCTCGGGCCAACTCTTTACTATTTTTACCCAGTGATGAGTTCCAGAAAATGCTTAGGAAAAATGAACTTTGTCAAACTTAAGGAGCCCAGAGTAGAGTGGTTTGCCTCAAAGAACAATATGAGCTTAAAACAGCACTGCTCACAGCTGCAGCTGAAGCAATGCTTAGTGGTAACTGGGATGACTGTGATTTTAAAGTATGGAAGTGAAGGGCAAAGGTTAAGGGTGGATTCAAGCTCCATCATTATTATTCTATCCTTTCCAAGGGAAAGATAGTGGATTAGAATCTACTCACAGAATTTTGCATTACCCACTGTCCAAAACATCATCTGTTTAGAAGTGTATTGATATTGTGGTTTTCAGCTTCTGTGAGCTTCTGAGATTTTAGCAGCTTTTCAGTCAGCTGTGCTTCTCATGGAAAGATCTTATGCACCTGTACTGCTGGCATAAGGAAGTGAAAAAGTAAGAAGAAAAGGTTATGAAGAAAGGGGAGCCAACTAAAAAAGGACATTTGAAGATGGGGAAGAAGAAACTAAACTTAGTGCAAAAAAGGGAAAACTAGGGAAAAAGATGAGGAGGGGAGAGTTAACTGAGCACCTGGCAAAGAGAAGTATCTTACTTATCTTACTACTGGGTATAACTACCATAAGTCTTGTAATGTAATGTTCTGTATTCAAATTCACAAAATGGAGTAATGCTTTTTAAGCTTCTTTTTGTGTTCATTCAAAGAAGTATTTCCTAAATAAATAAAAGTATAATAGACATATCTCCTTTAAAACCTCAAACTAGCAAGCAGGAATTTAACACTGCAGTTTTACTGCAAGATACACCCTGCATGAAAATAAACAGAACAGTCGAGATTTCACAGTTCTTCAGAAAGCCTACCATGTATTTCAGCACAGATTAATCTCCGTTTTTATCTCTAATATCTTTTAGTTTTTTACCTCTGCAGAAACAATACTGATCCTATTTTGGTGGCCTACAGAGTTGTCTAGAACTTTTAAATGTATGAATCCTTTAGAAGAATGAATATTTTTTTGGTATATGTTGCTTTCTGTATCAAGTTGCATTATTTATATAGGGAGAACTACTTACAGTGATCTTCTGAGAGTGAATTTCTTAGACACTAAAACAACCTGGAAGTCACAAATCCTAAAAACTCTGAAGTTTTAAAAAATAAATGTTGTTCAGAAAAATTTATTGGAGCCTCACTCCATTTTCACCTTGGTCAGTTTTATATATGTCTTAAAGTAGATTGACTTAATGTATTCAGATATTAGGAATCTTGTAGCTGCTTGTCACTTTAAATGAGTATGGAAACTTAACCACCTTGGGAAAGTCCCACAACTGAAACTTATGGTTTCTCGTGGATCTGTGGTTTTAAAAGGATCCTTCAAAATGCTATCATTTTCTGACTGATCCATGTTCCTAAGGTCAGACATCATCAATCAACTTTTGAACACTTAACAAACCCCTCTATCTCCCTCATAAATGTCAGTTTCTCTCTCCAGTGGTGTTTATGATCTTTGGAGATGAAAGCTGTGGTCTTCATATTGTTTAGAAATTGCTGTTGGATATCTTTGAGAAATTTGTTTGACTTTGAACAAGTTGCTGCTCTAGTGATCTAATTAGCTACATCTATGCCAGAGTGGGCAAAAAACAGTGATTATATGTTGCAGGAGTTTATCCTTTTGACTAGAGAATTGAAATTGTTTGATAGTCAGAGAAAACGTGTATTTGAAGTCTTAATAAATGACTATTTTTTTGAATAAATTACAAGTAAGAAAAAGTTAAGATTAAAAATAATTTATTGTATTTAGAAAAGATGCCGCAGTATTTGAAGTAGGCTCTGAGATCCATTTCTAATCCAAATTAAACCCTTAACACCAATCTTGTTAATATCAAGCCTTTCAGCTGTTCAAGATAGCAAAGATTCATAGACAGTCCATGAATCTAAAATAACTCAGGGATGGTAACAACTTTGGACAGGTAAACTTATTGAGCATATGGAAGGTTTGTTAAGGGCTCACTGGGGTAGAAACTATCCCTATTGTGCTTCAAGGATGATTTCTAAACATCATGCTGTTGTCACTTGAGTGCCTTAAGACTGTAACTAAAATCTAGGCTCTGAATCTTCACTGTGAGCAACAAATTAAATGTAAATTTAGGGAGAGGTTGTGTATGTTCTGTCATTTTTACACTTGAAATGGAGGAGAGAGGGAGTATGATCAGCAGAGTGATTTGCCTGGAGTTGTAGGCAGAGCTGATATTCAGTAGTGCATATTCGGTGACCAGTCCAATGCCTTATTTGTAGTGGGACTCTTTAATTCATTGGTGCTTGTGAGCTCCAGAGCCAGCTCAGTCCTGGTACACCTCTGAAGACCTTTTTCATAGTCTCCTCCTCCTTTGCCAGAGCTGCTTCTTGTGGACACAGGAGAAGGTTTTGCTTGTATTTCTCTCCAGAAGGCAAATGGCAGCCACTGGTATAACAAAAACCTTGGTGACAGTGAAATGCATTCAGATGTGCCAGTTCTAGATGCCTAATGTATTTAGCTATAATCTTTTTTGGTTTTTTCTTGTTCTGCTGAGGACGCAACTTGCAAATTCTGGTGACAACTAGTTTTGGCTCAGTAGACTTGAAACCTGCTGACTGCAAGCTCTCCAAATTCTGTATTGACTCAGAATGAGAATTGAGCATCTGCCTGCCTCAGGAGACATAAGATTTTCTGGGACTGTTCTTATTTTTAACTACATTAACAATAAATTTAATTAAGTATCTAGCCCAGAAAGGCTATGATTGTGTGCATGCAGCTTGCATACGTGTTGTCAGCTTTGCAGAGATAGGGATAGGTATGACTGTATTCCCTAATGCATAGTTATATGCATTAGTTAAGCTTTTAACTGTAGCTTCATGTTGTTTTTCGAGTGGCAGACTGAATGAGCCTGAGCACTCTGCATGGTGTTTGTGAGTGCCATTTTGCTGCCTCTTTTGGATGAGATCCTTGCCCTTTGACACTCCTCCAATCTTAAGCTGGTAGCAGGGACTGTAAATGCTCTAATTCCATGTGTGGCTGCAGCACAATCTCTCCAGCATAAAAGCTTCAGAGGGCAGTGATTTCATCGGCAGGGCTGATGTGATTAGACACATCTTCAATCCCTAATGCAGCACAGCCTCTGAGCAGTGCTGTGGCCCATGGGACATCCTCACATGATTACCATAATTCAGAAAGGCCCAAAGGTCGAAGCAGCCAAAAGAGCACAAGCAGGAGTGCCAACAGGTGACACAAAGTCTCTCTAGTTTGTCTTGTCCTTAGGCTCTGAATTCTGAACTGCTCCTCTTTATTGATGTAGAATGAAATCTTGCCCTTATTTCACTCCCAGAATAATGCATAATACTGCAAAATTACATCAATTTCTTTTTAAAACTGTTGCAAAAGCCTTATTAGTGATAACAGCTAGAGAAAGCACCATTAAAAGAAATTCTTCCTGTGCACAGCAAAGCTGGGGTTCATCTTGTGTTAGCAGCTTAAAAGTAACTTGTATGACTTATTACTATTTCATTAACTTAGTGTTTAAGTGCATATGAGGAATTAAGATACTTTTCTCTGGCACAGGTGGGTTTTTTCCCCCCCTTAAGAGCTGGTATATTATTCATGTGATAAGCTGCAACAAATCTCTATTGAGAAAGATGAATACAGAACAGTTCATTAGTTTTCTTTAAGAGTACGATACTGTAGATCTATGTTAATTTAGACTGAAATATGAGTTTTGAAGTCTGTGCAGAGGAGAAGTAACCAGTTTTATACCTTTGTGTACATTCCTTTCAAAGGCAGCAGAGCGCAGGATCCAGCTATTCTGTATCCATAGCTGTATTTTTTGCTTCTTCTCAGGTGTTAGTGGCATCCCCTGGAAAAGTGTCTGTATTCAGTGCACATGTTGCTTCTTGGAAAGGCCATTCCAGTTTTTGATTAAAACAATCTTTTCATGTGCAAACAGTGATCACATTTGGTATCAGGGACAGGTTCAAAGTCCACACCCTACAAAACTTCAAAACTAAACAATGGGTTGGGATTTTCAGAAGGCTCAGAAGTGTGTTTTTCTCCATAAGAGCCTGTGACTGGCATTAAATAATAAGGGATAATATTAGAGACCCATAGTTAATCTTGACAAGATGGGGCTTTTTTCTTCATGCTCTGTGAGCGATTTGAATCCCATTCCTTTCGCCTCTTTAAAAATTGTTTTCATTAGCATTTCCAAAATACATATTATAGGAGACTTTAAACATTATGGGATAGCAATCTAGCTGTGATTTGATACAAACTAAAATTACCACCGTCAGCAATAAGCAGAGACACCATAAAAGGGAAACGAAGCAGCACTGCATATTTGTGTAGGGGCAAGGTCAAACACGAGGGACGTCCCAGCCTCTCTGCTGAGGAGGAAGGGGTGATTGAAAGGGTGAGGGCCTGGGATTTCATCAGGCTCCAGGGAATGTTTGAAGGGAAATAAAAAAGGCAAAATACTAGCTCCGCGTAAATGGGAGCATAATGCAGGTGGGATGAACAGACAGGGTGTTGTGTCAGAAAAACTAAATTGTTTGATTTCTGAAGGGGACAGCATGACTTAATGTACAGGGGAAAGGCCTGTGGGAAGCAGAAAAACTTTGCTAGGGGTCATCTTTGTTTTTTCCATTCACTGACTCCCCGGGCAGGCCTTGTGATGCTGCTTTGCAGGGCAGGATGTGTGCAGTGTGCTCCGTGGATGGACAGTACCTTGGGCTGACACCCGATGGCACCACCTGAACCCGCAGTGCTGCAGCACTGGGAAGGGCTGGAGTTCCTGGACAGCACTGGGAAGGGCTGGAGGTCATGGGCAGCACTGGGAAAGGCTGGAGTTCCTGGACAGCACTGGGAAGGGCTGGAGGTCATGGGCAGCACTGGGAAAGGCTGGAGTTCCTGGACAGCACTGGGACGGGCTGGAGGTCGTGGGCAGCACTGCTCTGCCCATGCAGTTCACCTGCCTTGTGACGAGGGAAGGCACAGTGGCAACCCCTGCAGCTCTCCAGAGCTGTAAGTTAGAGGCTGGACCGCATGTATTGCTGGGGGCATCCAAACAGTTTAAAGGCAATATGCAGGATTTTTCCCACCTGTGTGTTGTGCCACCTTTGCCGTGGAGGGTATGGAAAACATCTATGTGGGCTCCACGTCCTGTTGTCCAAGGGAAGATGGGGTACCTGCTGCCACTGCTGCTCTACTGCTCGCAGGTTTTTCTCCTGTGATACCTAGAAGAGGCCTGGTGACAAGTAGCTGTGGATGGTGATGCTTCTTATTGCAACAAGCAGATTCTAAGAGTTGATATCTCTTCACAGCCAAAGTTTTGTGACACTTGAAATTGAACTAATTTGAACTGGAGTGTAAAGAAATTTGTTCTGGCATGTGGAAGGGATGCTTTTCTTCATCTTGTTCTTTCCTCTAAAACCACAGCAAGTTCTTCTGCAGGAAGCTGACCCAAGCAGTTATTTTACAATAAAGTACTTTGCAAGGGCAACATTTTATTTCATATTCTGAAATGGGTGTTGCACTTTAAAGCTATGCCTCATTCCAGAATAAAGGCTTTCTGTAGATAAACCTTCTGAGGGAGAATAACCTTAGAAATGCTGGAACTGGAATAACCAAAAAGACAGAAAGTCAAGCTGGCGACACAAATGAAACAGACTGGGAGAGTAGTCCCTGGCACTGGAAGCCTAATGCTTGGTGGGACATCTTCCAGTGTTTCTGTGCATACTAGTTTGCACTAAGAAGTCTCTCAAGTGTTCTGTAACACAGTGGTGAGAGAGAGCCACAACAATCAATGCAGTTCTGTCTCAGTCTGTGATAGGTAACTCACCTTACACTGCAATTTCATCTTTGTGTGAAAGTATGCTTGCAGATCTTGCTCGTTGGAGGCCCTCTGGGCACGTTTCACAGAATCACAGCATGGGTAGGGTTGGAAGGGACCACGCTGGGTCAAGCAGGGTCATCCCAGAACACATGGCACGGGACTGTGTCCAGACAGTTCTGGAATATTGCCAGTGAGGGAGACTCCACAACCCTCACTGGGCAGTTTGTTCCAGTGCTCAGTTACCCGCGCAGTAAAGAAGTTCTTATAATCAGGTGGAACCTCCCGTGCATCAGTTTCTGCCCGTTGCCTCTTGTCTTATTTCCACTTCTTTCTCTTGAATGCGCACTCACTGTTTATTTGCTCGCTGGAAAGCTTGATGGTCTTGGGACAGTGGATTTAAGGTCTTCATTTTCAGAATAGGGGGTAAGAAAAAATATTGAGAGAAGTGTAGATAAAATGGAATGCAAGAGGTGTTTCCAGGTCATCTGTTTAAAGCTGCTTGATTGTCATTTCTCTTGAGAAATATGGCTACCTGAAGGCCTTTTTTATTTATGGGCAACCTCATCACTGCATAGTTTGTGGCTTTATTATACTGCACCTGTCATCTACTCGCCCACACCTCCTCTCACATGCAATCGCAGATACAAAATGGTTCTGTTGCAGAGACCCAGACTGCATTGCAAACAAATAGGCTAAAATTACAGTTCAGCGTGTAGCAGATGATTTGTAGCTACGGTGCAGTGGTCTGTCATTTCAAGTTACTGAAACCTGTGTGTTGCCTGAGAGGATTTTAATCAGAGAGCTCTTAGGCACACCTTTTCTGCCTGTAGGGACTGTATGCATGCTGAGCTCTGTGACCCAAAGGAAGGATGGGCCTGGGTTCCAGATGCCTGATCTGATGGCCTTTTAGCATCATAGGCAGAGTGTGAGAAGAGGGCAGAATGGTACCCAAGCAGCCACACCTCCATCAATGTAACTCACCTTTCACAGGAAGGACCCCATTGTCAGACTCTGCAGAGATTGTTTCTTATCCCCATGGGAGAGCAAGGGCTGCTAGGAAATAGGCTGGAAAATGCATGGCAGCCAGTCTGGTTTTGTGTCTGGCGTGCTCAGATGGTTGTGGGTGGGAGGATCAAACCCAAAGATGCATTACAGAGAGGTTAGAGACTGGGCTTTTCACACACACAGATGTTCCGTGTTCCTGATGGGTTTCCAAGGTCAATAGATTAAGTTAACATATTTTTCAAAGACCTAGAAGGAATTATGTATTGAAAATACGTTTGCTGTCAGTTGCAAGGTTGAGATAGCCTAGGGGAGGCTTTAAAACTGCCTCTGCTTGTGATGGACAACACAGGTTTATTTTGTAGATCTGTCAGTATCTTACATTAATTTGTTCTATGACAAAGGATGCCAACAAAAGCTTAAAAGTAGAACTTTGAGATTTTAGTCAAATGTGTTGATATTCAGGGGTCTGGAGAAGATGGTTGTTGGTTCAGTTGTTTTCTTTTGGTTGTTTTCTAGGTTATGTCTGGTTCTTTTGTGCTCAACTAGTGTGCTATAGTAATAATTTATTAACTATACTGACAGTGAAGACAGGTGATTGATGCTGCCAGGTTCTGTTGGATGTCTTATAGACATCTGCATGAGATTTGTGTTGTTGATGGCTTCCTAATGGGAATAGCTTTTCTTTGAACACTATAAAACTTTCTAATTAGGTAGTAAATAGAGCACTACATTTTGAATAAGGGAAGTGTTAAATAAGCCATAATATATAAACCAGATTTTATTTCTGGCAATTACTCAGACTCTAAAGTTAAATTCCCTTTCATTAAATCACAGTGAGGGCCTATTGTTGCTAGTCTCTGTGTAAATATATATTTACCTGTAGTCAGGGAAAGATGGGCAGGAGAAACATGAAAAGAGTAAAGTGTTGTGTGTAAGGAGGCATGGCTGATAGGGGACCCTTCTGAAAGAGATATTCACTTCAGCAATAATAATCCTTGAAGGTCGTTTGCACTGCTGCTTTGCACTGAATTGACCTCACGTTATCAGTTGTCTTTTTGTAAAATAAATTCCCATTCTTCCCAGATGAAGGTGGCTTTGCAAAGAGAATAGCTTAGATAACCCCAATTCTTTCAGCCCAGGTCTGGCAGTCACAGTGTGTTGGCAACAGGTCTGTATCTGCTTCTGTCATGGAGGAAGCTGGTGCACCACCAGTCCTTCCAACAGAGATCGTAGTACCTCTGCTCCTTACAGTTCCTGTGGAACCTGCTCACACTGGAAAAACGGAATGTTAAATAGGAAAGATCGGACAGGGTGTAAAATGTACAGGTGGTTCCATCACATGCTTGGAATACCTCCATTGTCCCTCTTTTAGAGGTCAGAAATAGATGGATTGGGAGAAAGTTGAAGTGCACACTTCAGAATCAACCTTCATTTCCTCCCCACTCCTTAGGAAGGATGAAATGTAAGAATTTGTGGGATGTGGAATTTTTTACAGTTGTGTCACATACAAAGTATCAAGTGGGGTTAAGAAGGGAAAGCCTTCGTGCAGTCATGTAATTCCCCTTTTGTAGCTCTTCTTGGATTTCTGAGAAGCTGGTGTACCTGATGTGCCTCTCCACACTCATACAGACCCATGTAGGTGTACAAGTCTGTAGGTGGAAATGTGGGGAAGGGAACCTGGCACTTTCCAGATTTATCTGATACTAAATAGGGCCTTCGGAATGCCTGTAGTTTCATCAGCTTTTTTCATCAGAAAAGGTTGTCCTTGAAAATAATTTCCAAATGTATTTTTAAGACATCATATATCTGGAGGTAGGGTTATTATCTCTTTTATGTAGAATTAAGTGATCTCAGCTTATTGTACGTAAAAGTATTATAGCCCTCAAATATAAATATATTCTAAAAAAAACAGGATAAAATATTGGAAAAACTGAAAAGGGAGCTTCAAGAAAAACGTGTAGAAAATCTTCCCTTTTTAGAAAATAGTGGTTTAGAATCTGGGTTGCCACAGGAGAAAAAGAAAATATAAGCACTTCTGGGATTTTTTTTTTTGTTTGTTTGTTTGTTTGATTGTTTGGGGAGTTTTGTTGGCTTGTTTATTTGTTGTATCACAGAACTTTCACTGAAATCAACAAAAGTTTGTTTTAAAGTTGCCTTGTCAGAAATGCAGACTAGCTATGTCCCTTCATACTCTCCATAATTTTATGTTATGTTTGTGGAAGTACCTGCCAACTATTCCACCACAAGTTTTGCAATTCATTTAAATAAATACATACTTTGCTGTATCCTATGTAGGCTAAGCCAATGCTATTTTAACTGAGCAGTCCCTTTGCAAAATTTTGCACATTCACAACTCAGCACTTCTTGCTCCCGTAGGTAACACTGTCACAGACTTGCATGTCTAAACAGATGCCTGATTTTTCAGTGGAGTAAATACTGACTTCATCTTGTTTCAGACAGCTCTTGCTTACTCTAATGCATAGTAATTTAGGGTTAATATTGCCTGTTTGATTTGAGAATGAAGCAGTTGTTGAAGTTAGGGTGAATAATTCATTTTTCAGAGTTCTAAAGGGTACATGTTAATATTGTGAAGCTGCAGCTGATGCTACTAAAGCCATTCATGGTAAGAGAGCAAATTGCCATTTGGCATGCTGAAAAATTAACCCAATTTACAGCATGGGTGAAGATGAACTCTCTCTGGTGAAAGCTATATTTAAACCACCAATGAGATAATTACATCTTGGCCTTCTAACGCATCTTATGTAGCACAGATGTGACTGCTTTTTCTTCATAAGTGAATACATCTAACAACTTCTAAAAAAAGTGCTTGTTTTTCTAGATTTTGTGCATTTTTGCTGGGAAAGTCTGGAATATAAACAATGTAAAACATGCATGCATAATGTGTCAGCAAAGGATTAAGCCACAAGACAGACAAAGCCAAGCCAGTGGATGCTGTTTGTACATGACCAAAACTTTGGAAGGATTAGTGCAAGTCCCATTTCCAAGAAGGATGAATATCTGTTGTGGGTGCAGTGTCTTATGAACAGTTAGTGACTGTACAAGTTGATCTAAAGGGAAGCCTTGTCATTTCATCTTTATTATTTTACATGGAAAAGTCAGGTAGTTGCACAATCAAACCAGGATAACTTCTCTGTGATGATAAAAATAAGGCCTACGCTATTTGAACGTGGGGTTTTTAGCTTTATCTGTTTAAATCATCTGCAGGACCTCACAGCAATTGCTACTCCTGCAATTGAGCTTAGCTTTCCTGTGCAAACAAATTATCCACCAAAACAATGTCTTTGTGTTTCTAATAGAACTGGAACAAACACATCTCTTTTGTTCCCTTGTTTGTGCATGATCTGTGTAGAAGATGACAGTGCAGAGCAGGGAATGGCTTTCATCTGCTAAAATCTCTCCACTCACCAGGCTACAGGAAGATCCTGGAAGCATCTACCACCCTGTACATCCTTTTGCCTCTCTGCTGCCCTGCCTTTCTCTAATTTGGGGGAAATGACAGCCCAGGTTCGATGTCTTGTGCCAGTTGAGAGTAGTGGGAAGGCATTTGAACCTTGTGGCATGGTGTCACCAGGACAGGGTGAGCAGTCACTGATGGTCACAGAATGAAAAAAAAACTTGAGAAGGAGTGGGACAGAATGGAGCCATCCCCAAGGGAACTGGAAGTTGTTGTAATGAGTTTTTGTCTCACTTTTCTTTCCTCAAATCATTGGTCTCACAGCTATTCTTCCCTGGGTGTTGATGAGCTTGATGGCTTCCAGAAAGTCCTGAGCTTGCTTCTTCACCAAGAGGGGCTGTCACTGTGCTTGTGAAAAGGTTTCGTTCAAGCCTTGCCCCTTTCTGAGACTGTCTTCTTTGGGTGAAACTGGCTGGTATTTACACCATCAATTTGTATGTTTGTTGAGGAGAAAAGAAGTTATAATTCACAGTCAGTTACAGAATTTAAGCAGGCTAAATAAATAGATCATCCTCCCATGCAAAGAGCAGTCCTGTTGATAAAGCAACCTGAGATGCAACTGCAAGGAAAAAAGTGCTCTGTTCTTACATAATAGAATCCAGTCCTCCCTCCAATGTGTCAATCAAAGAGCACTTTCTGCACCCTGCATACCTGCAAATGTGCCCTAGATCCTGTTGTTTAGTCAGTGCTTACAGGCAGTATTTGGGGAAGGGGGTTTGTGGCATGCCGTATATTTACAATTACAAAATGTCAACATCTAAGGCTTTCTGAGAGAGCTTGGGGTAGCTGTGATGCATTAAGATACTCTTAATCTCTACGTGGTGCAACTACACAGTAGCTCTTACATCACATGTACCGAGTGAAATACTGAGTTGTTTTGTTTGTAAGTAGACAGGCAAAATTAGACAAATTGTTACTTAGCTTCCTGAGCTCAAAAAGATGATGAAAATGCTGGTTTTGAGATGAAGCTGATGAACTCATTCACAAGTTCATTCGGGTTTGTCTAAGAAGAAAAACAGCATGAGAGGAGATGTAAATTGCATTTTCTGTTTTGCTTTGAAGCCGCGTCTTTACCTTTAAATTGATCTGAATCTTAAAAAGAGATCTGGATATCTGAAGTTAATAATAATAATAATAAAGCAGTCAGTTTGTGAACCTCAACAAAAAACCCCAACCAACCAACCAAAAAAAAAAAACCCAAAGCAAGCAAAAAGAACATCTTTGTGTATGATTTTTGATTATTTGGTTACAGCTTTTTCAAAAAAAGGAGAAGGCTTTGATCCATGCCGATCCATACAAAGTGAGTGGCTGAATGTCCAGGGAGCTTATCTCCCAAACTTAAAAGCAGAGGAGGCTGAATTTGGAAAAATAGTTGTTCTCTCAGTTTTTTATTAAAGAAGGAACAAACACAAGGGCAAAGTAGCATGTAAAAACTCACACCACGAGCTGGTGACAGAACCGAACGTGTTACACATTTGAGTGTCTTGATCACTGCTCCCTCTCAGCTCTGCAGTAGAGGAAAACACCTGCCTGTGGCTGATAGACTGAGCAGAGCTCTTCTTTGTGCCTATGCCACACTTTAGTAGAAGTGTGGTATTAAGGCTCGTTCCTCGTGCTGTGGTAACACCCCTCCTCCTATCAGCCACGGTTCATTGACAATCATCTATGCAAAACTGAGTTTTGCAGTGGTGTTGACTGGTTATGGTCTGTCAGTTCTAGTCAGTGGTTGCAGGTTAGGGAGGGAATGAATGCACTGTGGTATCTGTACGGCGTTAGGGGTCTCCACGAAATACCGACTTCAGTTATGGGAAAACCAAGAACTATGGGGAATGCTTTGCAGTTCCTGACTGTCTACCTGTGGGGAATATCACATCTTTGAAACTTCACTCAGATGGTCCACCCAAGCATGGGAACTGATCTAATAAATAGGGGTTAAATATATTATGAGTGGAGTGAGTTGCTGTATAGATTTGGTGGCTGGATACTGGAACTCTCCTTTGACCTCGTGGGTGCCACTTAACTGCTATGTGCCCATAAAGTGGACATAATTGCTCTGTACTCATAAAATGAGTATCAGAGCTATCTCACAAGGCTAATTAATGTTGTTAAAGTGCTCTGAGGCACAGAGATAAAAGGGGTCATAGACTATTGGTGCTAAACCCGACATCTATTTATTGATAAAGTAACTTTCCTCAGTCATCGGATTCCTGCCCTATTGTCTAGGATCAGACTGTTTCTTGCTTAATAATTTGAGTGTTTGTAGGTCTGGAGATAGATAGCTCATCAACTACATATCACTGCAATTACTGATATTGAATCATCATTTGCTGTAAGGATTCCCCAAACTTTTTAAGTTTGAAATGTCCATGTACTTCATTACAATTTGGCATGAAAAAGCTTTGAAAAAGGTTTCACTGTGATGAATAACTGGAAGCATGGGCCATCTCTTGTGTCTCACCAGTTGACCTAATCAAATGTGTGATCCTAAATGAACTGGATCCAGCATGCCGTGGATTACCTCTCCTCCCCACTTCCAACAGGCATTTCCAAACTTCCAGGCAAACCATGCTTGTTACAGATAGGGTTTGATGTGTGTTTAAAGCAGGAGGTTGTATGGATTTAAATACTTCACTGATTCTTGCTGTAATATGTCACGGTCTCAGAGGAAGGTTGCTGCTGCCAAATGCCATAAATTTGCCCTAGCTGTCTAGAGATTGAAAAAATTATTCATATTCTTATGGTGATGGTCAGTTGAGAAAGTTTTAGGCTCCTTTGCAAGAACAAGGTTGGCATGTGTAAAAAAGCCTATCAAGCTGCATTTCCTTAGCTAGCATCCCTTGATTTCCTTTGGCGAAGCTGTGGTTGAGGTGGCCTTAGACTGAAGTCAGATGGTGAAAATATAAAGCATTTTCCTTGAGCTTTTCCCTCACTTAGTGCGTAGTTCTGGCTCTGTTGTACTTGTGCATCCCAGCCAGTAGCAGCACCGAGTCATTCTGTGCCTGCATGCTTCTGTGTGCCTATGCAAGAGGAGAGGGGGAACTGTTCAAAGTAGGGGTTGTTTTGGGAAGCTGGATTGCACTTATCATGGTAGATGGGACATTATGGTGCTGTGGGAAGATGTGTTCCCATGGTAACTGAGCTGTTTTACCCAGAGATGGAGTGGAAGCTGAAGCTGTGCCTTTCCTATGGTCCCTTACTACAAGTTTTTCATCTAGCACTAAGGGCTCATTATATTTGAATCACATTGATCTGGATGAGGCATTTTTCAGCATGAGGCAGAACCTGGGTTCTCTTAGCTGTAAAGATGCTGCAGGAAACCCCATGATGCTTTGTGGGCACTGGGGATTTTAGCAATAGGACCGTACTGACAATGCAGCTGTGGGGCTTCCAGTTCTCCCCTGCATGTAACTCTGGGAAGTACAGCCTCTGAGAATGAGCTCTGCACCATTATCAGAGTGAGTACAGGGCATCTATCTACTCTCCATAGAAAATCTACAGTATTGTGTCAGAGTAGCATCTGCCTCTGGAGGCTGGGAGCTGATTGCCCCGGTGCTCCCCTTTGCATCCAAGGTCTGCAGCTTGAAGCCCTCTCGAAGGAGCGGAGTATACAACCATCCCTTCACAGACCTTACACAGACCTTATCCTCCAGGCAGAAGAACCAGAGAATGTGGAGCTGGGGTTAAGCTGCCCCTTTTATGTCCAATAGCTCATTATTACAGCTTATTTTAGGGACTTGCTTTAGAAGCCAACCATGTTAAGTCTTTTGAATGCGAATCTTGAATTTAAGAGCTATCCCTTTAGGGTGATGTAACATTTTCCTTTGTTTAACATTTTTCTTTGTGTGTACCTTCCCCCCACAAATGTTTTGTGGAATGCATGAGAACAGGGCCCTCTCCAGCCTGTCTTCGGAGGAGTGTCTAAAAGAGAAGTGGAATGGACACTTCTCAAATACTAAAAACTCTTACAAAGTTGTAAAAGGTTTAGTGCAAATCGCTCTCACTTCAAATCTGTCCACCTACCTGCATCCCATCTTCTCTGTTTT
Source organism: Cnemophilus loriae (assembly GCA_013397755.1). Taxonomy (NCBI): domain Eukaryota; kingdom Metazoa; phylum Chordata; class Aves; order Passeriformes; family Corvidae; genus Cnemophilus; species Cnemophilus loriae. The sequence goes on along the minus strand of VZTF01002536.1, from coordinate 661,427 downwards.
TTTGAAAAGGCAGAGGAGGAACAAATCTCACTTTGATAAAATTGCTTCATCTTGTTCCTTAAGCACCTGAATAACTCAGTATTCTAAAACTAGGCTAGGGAAACATTAAAGCAGAGACAGAAGAAGAACTCAAGAAGCTGACAGTGATTTGTATTGCCTTGTACATATGCATTTCTGCGTAGCCCTGAATTATTGATTAGCTGTTATTTCAGTAATTGATTTTTCTGGATATTTGCACTGCCCTTAGAGAAACCTGCAAGAACACAATTGTTAATTTGTATTGTTGAGACAATCTAGCATGTCTTTAATGGCTTTTATGAGGGGATCCTGTCCTTCTATGGCACTGCTGATCTATGGAAATTCATTGCACTGGATTTAGTTTATACTGGTATATATGAGAGAAGATGGGGCCTTTCATTGCTTTGATACATTTCTCTTCCTCCAAGCAATAACTGTTGTACATTTAGCAAGATGTTTTTCTGGTGCATTTCAACACAGAATCATTAGTGTAGTGCCATAGAAAGCTTTTGTCATGGACATGAAATTTCATGCAGCAGTAGGTTTAGCTGAAGTGGCTTTTAAGTCATGTAGCAATTCCCAGATAAAAGACAATCAAAAACCATGAAGTATAGGTAATCACATTACTTTAAATAATTGCTCTTTGTAATATTTCTGTTAATTTCTGGTATAGGGAAGGAATTAAATTTGGATATTAATAAGCATCAGATTATCAAAGACAAATTAGTCCATTTCAGAAGAGCATTGAAACAGCTACACTGGGTCACAGAAGAGATCTTTTGTGACTCAAACCAGAGCTCAGCCCTTCACTTTCTTTTCCCAAAGCATCTGCTGCTGGCCAGTGTAGAGCACCAGCAGCAGCAGTATTCTTTCCCAGCTTCTGGCAGCCAGCCATTTGGGTACTGCTTCAGCCAGAGGTTGTATCTGCATCATTGTGTTTAATAGCCCATGGTGGACCTCTCTTCCATGAATTTCTCTAATTGCTTTTCTTTTAATCCATTTATGCTTTTGGCTTTCAAAACATCCTGTGGCAATAAGTTCCACAACTTAATTATGTAGTGTATAATAAAAAAAATAAAATTGGCCCCTCTTGTTTTAAGCAAACTGTCCAACCATTTCATTTGGTGCCCCCTATTTCTTGCATCATGAGTACAGTTGTTCCTGCTCACTGTCTCTGTGCTATTCCTGATACTAGACTATAATCACAGTCTTCTCCACAGTGATCTGTCTTGCAGGCTGCAAAGTCCTCATCTGGGTAATCTCTTATTGTAAAAAATGCTGTTTTGTACCTCCGCTATTTATGTCTTCCTTCTCCCTGTCTTTTTCTAATTATCCCAAATCCATTTCAGAAGAGCGCCCATTATTGAAGATGTGGGCAAAACTCAGTTTATATGCAGAGAGATGATGTTCTCTGTTTCTTTTGTAATCATCCCTGACACTGTTTTTCCCTTTTACCATCCCCAAGCATTCAGTTTGGTGCTTTTCAGAGAATTCCATGTTACGGTTTCGAGATGTCTCTCCTGAGTAAGAAAGGGTAACTTAGATCACATAACTGTGTATGCATAAACTCTATGGATTTTATCCATGTGTAGCCCATTGCATTTACTGACACTGTATTTCCCAGTATCCCAAAGCAGCCTTCTTCCTTCCTGCTGTTTATAGGGTTTATCTTTGCCCAATGGATAGAATCGAGCAAATAATGTATGTGAAGATTTTTGCCTCAGTTGTTGCCTGCTTCAGTTGAATTGCAATTTCTTCAAATTCAGGTTTTTTTCACTGCTGTACAAAGCAATGCCAAGTGGTGAGGGGAAAATGAGCCATTTGCTCAAGCAGAAAAACCCACACTGATCTGTTTGTGCTTTTCCTGGGATCCGAGCTAGCTCTGGAGCTCTAATACAGCCCTGCACTGTGCTAGAGTGTCTGTACCTGCACAGAAACTGGTCAGAGAGGAAAGCTGTCTCTCAGTAACACTTTTCTCTCTGAGTGATACAAATTGCAGTTAACAATACATTAAAAAAAAATAACATTAAAGGTTATGTGGTATATGTAGGGCCAGAGTATGACTGTGTAAATTCATTAAATAAGCAGATGAAAAGTGGATGAAGGCTTCTTCATGCTGTCTCTCGCAAAGGCAAGGCAGGAAATGCCACCTGGGCAGGAAAAGAGGGGTGTAAGCAAAGGACAAAAGGTGCAACAAGGGACCCTGCTTTCCTCCAGCTCCTTCCTTACCTCCTGGTGCACAGACATGACTCTGGTCAAGGTCTGTTTTGTTCTTCAAAGCCTTTCTCTCCCCTGTTCCTGTATGAGTGGTAAACCAATGCAAAACTAAATGCAAAAGTAAAAATCCATTTTACTGGCATTTCACATCCTGAAAGGCACAGTATTTCTGGACATGGAAAACTTGTGTGCTATGACTGACTGTTTGATGGAAAATGTAAAGCTGAATAGCTTGGTAAAAAATCCAAATAATCTATTTTCTCTGAAGCTCTGGCTTTCCAAGTAGCAAAGCAGTAACCAAATTTGGTTCCTCGGAGGCTTGCATGGTCATCAGGTATTTAGTATTGAGTAAATATTAGCTTTCATGGTCTGGTGGATTTGTGGTACTGTGTGTGATTACTGTATTTTATTAAGAGGCATCTTTAAACATCTGTGTGATAAATAACTGCAGCATTATGTCAACTTGTATCTGTCATGTGAGTTCAGGCACAACCAGAAAGGCAGTATTTCTTCTATGGCAAATGCACACTTTTGATGGTTTTTTCTTCCTCAGAGAAACAGGCAGACTGTTGTTCTCTGCAGCTCTGTGTTTATTGTCCTTCTGCTTTACATGAGGAGATGAAAGTGGAGGGAGTGTTTTTAAAATTATTGCTGCTGTCTATTAATTTTTTTTTTCACCTACACCTATTATTATCCAGAAATAGAAGTTATGACTTCTTGGGTATGAGTAGAGGGTACAAGAGAGCCATTAAGTGCTATTGATATGAGACGGCAGCAACTGCAGCTGGGCTTGCTCAGGAACCAAAACTAAAACTGCTGAATGCATAACTAGACCTGAGATAAGTCACAAAGGAAAGCAGAGGAAAAGTCAGTTAATAAATACAGTAGATGCAACATCTGGCAGAGAGCCTTTCCTTTTACATACCCCCCCAATCATTCCCAGAGTATTCACTGAAGATAAATTTAGAATCCCTGAATCTATTTATCGCCTGATTTTTGTGTGTGTAAGTTGATACTGAGGAAAAATGGAAATGCTTCCATTTCCAGGTTTCAGACTGCTGGAGGAGGAAAGGAGGGGCACAGTTAGGCGTAACTGCACATGAGAACCAAAACAGTTTGCTGAACCCAAGAGTCTTTCAATAGCATATGAGCCAACTAATCCTTTGTGGATATAGCTTGTATTGATCTCATTAATGGACCTCTAACAATGAAACTTCCCAGTTGCAGATGGCTTACAGACACGTGGAGAATACACAAAAGAGATTTACCTTGTTGGCTGGATTCTATTATATTCTAATGTATTACTATATATAAACATAGATGGAATTTTTTTTAATCCTTTAACCCTTGAACAACTAAACTGGACCTGACAAACTGGTAGAGGAAATTATTTGTCTAGGAATGCTCTTGTTAGATTACTTCTGAATCATGAAAATTTTACAATAAAGATGAGGAACTTTTAAAATCTACATTTATGAGGAATGGCACAGTTAACTTGTATTTCAGTCTCATAAATATTCAGCATACTGTTTCAGTAACATAATAATGAGGAATGGAAAAGCATATGTTGAGAACAGCTACAAGGAAAAAAAAAACAGCAGCATTTTGTACTTCAACAAGTCTATATATAGACAATGAGTCATTGCACCTACCTCTGAAAAGGAATGTGGCCACTTACTAGAAGAATATTGCACCACTGTGGGATAGTTCAGGGCAGGTAACAATATAAATGTATCCCAGGCCACAGCTACAATTTGGGGGCAAAGAGGGGTCCTTCTGTCCTGTGCCTGCTCTGATAAGGAAAGTTTGCCCTCTGCCAAGAGAGCATGAGCTGCAAACTTCTGCAGAGGTTTCCTTTCCATTGCCCTGCAAGATCAAAAGCTTCCCAATCTAAAGCTCAAAGTAGATATGCATTTCTTAAAACTAAAAACAGGAGATGAAAGAAATTCTTCAGCTTTTGTTGACTGCTTTGTCTCTGATTGCTAGGCCAAGATTTAATTTTGCATGTGGCACTGACTGCCACGTATTTTCTCTGAGTCAAAGTAAATTAGAAAGTAGAGAAAAACGTTACCGTTACAAACAGGTCAGGTTTGCACCTGGTCATGCTTATGGAACCATTGACCACGTTTTAATATCTGTGCTTTTCTGGTCTAGGGTAGATTCACAGCTCTTAATCACTTTCCCAGATTAGGAAGAAGATAGACTGATAGCATCAGAGTTAATGAGTGGATATGCTCTCCTGAATTCCGTATGGGACAAGGTCCTTAAGAAAGGCTACAGGCAATCCTTCAGCTGCAAAGAAAGCTGTGTTGGACTCAAAGATGATTAGCTGCTGCTCTGGGTCCTCCCCCTTTCACATGTTCCTGTGTGCATTGTAATTCAACAAACACATAGAAAAGCGTCACCAGGGCAGCACTGTGTGGCATTGAGGGGAAAGTTAATGGGATGAAATGTGGCTGTGTTATGGTGTGAGAGTGAGTGATGGTCGATTACTTCAATCCCAGTCATGGATTTGTAAGGAAGATTTCTGCCCAAGTGAATTATGTGAAATTATTTGCAAAGCTGACAGTTATTAGTAGCAGATCTAATTGGAACATCATGGGAGGACTGGAAATTTTTGCAGAAGAGGCTCAGTGGTTTTGTCAATTGTATGTATGCCAGTGAAATTGCTGGCAGTTTAGGGATCCGAGACTGCATATGCTTAAACAGCAAATGAAGCCCTGCTAGTGTGGCTGTATTTCTGTGAACAGTTTGTGAATGCCTGGAGCTTCACCCTGTTTTACTTGGGAGGCTTTTTCTAGTAAATTTGTGTACTACTAGAAACAAATCAGCGTTGTGCCATGTGTTTAGTCCTGTCTGGAGTGCAGGTGCACAGTGCTAGTGATTGGGGCTCACCTGGGTCCTGGAGATGTTCCTGTTACATTTTAATGCCAAGGGTGGACACGTTGTGAGGAGGAGGTGACCCTGCAGAGGGGGACTGTGGAGGGCTGGGGAAAGAGAAACTGGAAAGTCCCTCTGTGCCTTCTAGATGGCGGGGTACTGATGGGCTTTGTTCTGAATTTCATTCTTAAAAAGGGAAAGTGTGTATTTATATTGGGGAAAAAACCCCAGCCCTGACTGGAGAGAACGCTGGGGGGGTTGGGTCTGAAGGAATGTGATCTTTGTGCCTCAGGAAGGGCCTGGTTAGCTTCCCTCCATGTGTCTGCTCATTTTCTGTCTAATGCTTGGTCTCCTGTGGGACAGGAACCCCTCTGGTTTGGGCCAGGCCAAGGGGCATGCAGTCCCCATAGTGCTGGTGAGGGGGACCTTCAGCCATAGCCTTGCGTGTGGGATGGGGGGAGGAAGCAGGCCAGCTCCTGGAGCTCTTCCTCATAACCCACACTCTCCTTCCAGCAGATTTTAGAAACACCCTTTGACAGGCTTTCCTGTTTCTATTTGGGATTTTCAGCCTGATTTTCCAAGCAAATAAGGCTGTGTGATCACACTGTCTGTGAATTCACCTCATTCCCTCACCAGGATAGTTTTAAACCAGCTCACTGGTTTTCTACCGTGTTTGACAATGCAGAAGAGGTCTCAAAAGTTACTGAGGCTCCCAGAAATTGCGTAAAATAGCATCTGGGTAGTGGGAAGCAACCCAAATTCATGCCCTGCTGAGGATAAGACAGGCAAAACTTGGGACCAGAAGCAGCAGTTGGCTGCCTAGTGTGAAGAGCAGCCCTGGACGGCCCTTCCTTGCCAGGGAAATGGGGTACCACAGTAAGAGCAGAAAACGTGTAGGATGTGTAAATCAGCCTCTCCTTGTGTACTGAACTTTGGCTCTCTCCCTTCCTTCTTCAGCTGACATGCTAAATGTCTGCACTCACTTGTGCTTTCTTTTTACACAGAGCTTTTAAGGAGTTGAGTTTACTGAAAAATCAGGTTTTGGCACTTAAGTCAAGTGAGGCATGGCCTCATGAGGGAAGGAGATGGTGGACAGTGGCATTTGGAATCCTGCTCAGCCCCCTCAGGGCCTCTCCAGTCACAGTTTAATTCCCATAACCAGAGCCTTTGAGGCAGGAAATGATGGAAAAGGCCGTGATCCTAGCCAGCCTGTAACCAGCCTCTGTGTTCATGAGATAAAAACCCTGCTTGGTGCAGTGAGGTCCCTGTGTCGCCTCACTGCCCCATTCCCTGGTGGCAGTACGGTAAGGACATGGGCATAACCCAGGGACATGAAACCAACTTCTGCTGAGCATTGGAGGAACATGCCAGTATCCTTGCTCTTAACCTGTTCCCATGACATCCACTAGAAGATAAAGTGTTTTTCCCAGGGCCATGAGACGGTCCTGTAAAAGCCCTTTTTGCAGCACAACTTCCAGCAGAGCCAGCATAAACCTCTCTTGCACATTCCTGGAAAACCGAAAGCAAAGTTGTCATTTGTTGTGTTGCCTGTGGCTCCCTCGGCACTGTGAGAGTTTGTCCCTGTCAGTCTGTGTGCAGATGCATCCTCTGGGGGAGAGTGGATGTGTCCTGAGAATGCTGTGGAGACACAGAGGCAGGATACGGTTGTGAGGTGGGACCTCGGTTTTCTCTGGACTCTGGGCAGCTTGCTCCAAGCACTGCAAAGCTGCTTCGGTGCAGCTCTTTCTCCAGAAGTCACGCTGCCTTGCCCTGCTGAGGGACACGGAACTTCTTGTGTCACCATGGGGAAGAACCCTGACAGCCTGAGGGCGAGTTTCGTGACTTCCAGAGGAGGGGGCAGGAGGGGGAAGCCCAGTCTGTAGGAGGTGCTTTCCAACTGCCAGTTTCAGAAACCTTTAGCAGCTGTTTCCCACCAAATTCTCTTCAAATTGCAAAGACATGGAAACTGTTTGTGACCAAAGGGATGGAGGGCCATCCATGAGCAGTGTTGCTAGCAAAACCCAGTTTTTCGAAGTTAAGGAAATACTCCACTCATTCCCTCACCAGGATAGTTTTAAACCAGCTCACTGAGCTTCTTGTTAAGTTTTGTTTCTCTCCTTTGACAGGTGTTCAGTTTGATGCTTGGATAAATTTAATTTTTATTATGCTGTTTTATAAGGTACATGTTTATAATTCCCGTTTTTCCTTTTAACCAACACACAAGCTGAAGAGCTTCCCCAGAAAGCTTTGCTAAGTATTTGTGTTTCAGGACAACTATAGGAATATGCAGAGCTGCTGACGGCAGTGGAAGTTGCCACCACTGAGCATCTGTTATGTTTGTAATAACTGTAGAATAGTACAGGAAAAATCCAGGGATGTAGCTTAAGTGATCCGAAATAAGAAACAGATCTCAAGTCAGCCTATAATTCAGTCTTTTTTCAGTTCATTGTGTTTCACAGCAAGAATAATCAGAAGAAAAGGAAAACAAAGCAGGTTTACTCATAGCTTGATGTTCTGTCTGCATACAAACTAAACATGTTAAACTTTGCACACAGTCTGTATTCACCACGCTGGGTTGTAGCTGTGTGGCTTCATAGAGGAGTGTTTACAATACATGGTTAGCATTAAACTTACCAAAGCCTCATTCATCTGGAATGTGTTCTTCTTTCCACAAAAACAATCCTGAAGTTAAATTTCCCAAAATATTTTTGTTTGTATGCCTTACTAATTTCATGAGCAGCAAACTATTGGAGGGCTGCTTTTAATTGCTTGCTTAAAAATACCTTTGTGTTGAGGCCTCACAGTCTCACAGTAGTTCTTACTGAGCCAGTTTCACTGTATCACTAGATCACGCTTCTCCAACATTTTAATGTGTCAAACTACTATAAATGTTATGGCAGACAATGACTTCCCCCTGTACTAGAGGTTTTTTTAGCTATAATTAGAAACATTTACTAGTCCTGGGCAGAGGAAAGATGATCCCTGACTCCTACAGGGCATGCAGGCAGGAGCTAGTGGTGTAAGCAGCACTGTTCTTTACTCAGGTAGAAGCAGCCTTGCTTGTGGCAGGTAATTTTACAGTAATAGGATAAGGTATGTCTGGCATAGATGTGCCTCCTCCTGTTGTAGGAACCTGCCCCTGCAAAAACACATGTGACTTTTTATTTAGGAAAAAAGCAAGAAAAATTTGTTTTCGCTGGAATGACATTTTTATCTTAGGAAGGGAAAGAAAATTATGTTAATTTTTGAGTTCGTTCACCAAAGAGTTTGTCAGTAAATTTTGTTGTCCAGCAGATAATAATAAGAAGCAGCACATCTCTGTTGAGAGAGCAGTTGTTCTGCTCAGTTGTTCTAAACATCACCCCAATGACACAGAAAATTCTGGTTGCAGTCATTGTGCAAATTTTCTTCTTCACATCAGTGATGCCACTTCAGCGATGCTCAGGCAAAGGAAATGTTTCCCCAGCTCCAGTAGCTGATTAAATGCAAGGGTCTGTGAGCTGCTGACAGCTTAGAGAAAGGGAACTTTGGTCCAGTCCATGTCTAATATGGGTCACATACATTATCCCTCATTGCAAGCAGGATTTTGCTTGTTTTTCAAGTGAAGTAGTTAACATTCTAAGATATGTCATTGTTATAAAGAGCAGCAAATAGTATTCAGGAGGTTTGCTTTAGCTCTGAAGGCTTTTCTCAGCCTAAAGAGCCAAGTAGGAGGCTTTTCTGGGAGCAGTTCAGAGCATCTACAGCACAGCTTCAGGTTTGAATCACTGTCCAAAAAAAGCACATTCTTCTGAATCCTTTTGCAAAGTCATATCAGCTTTTCTAAAAGAACCAGAATTTGTGAGACTAGCAGCAGCCTGGAGGTGGGCTTTGCTTTCTGCTGCTTTGTTCTTTTACTTTCCTGCTCCCTCCCAATATCACCTCAGGTTTGTTCCTGAAGCCTTTGGGAATCACAGAAATTTAATCTACCCCTGGAAGGGACTTCAAGAAACTACACAGCTTCATTTTTCATGACTCACTCCCTTTTTCTGTGGCACAATTGAATATCCCAAGATGTTCCTGAAAACTGTTTTTTTTTATTCGTAAGCATTTTATTGAATGTGGTTCAACAAGTATTCCTGGGAAATGTTCCCATCCCTAACTGTCCATATTTAGAGAAAAATTCCCTAGAGTCTGACCTTAATAAACCTTCTCTTCTGCAAATAGAGCCAACTTCTTGTCTTTTACTCTGTAAATGTGATGAACAATTAATTGCTGTCTTTTTTAAATATCACTAAAATATATCAAGAATTACTGTACTCCTCTCACATTCCTTCTTCTTAAACTAATCCAGATCTTTCACCCTCTGCTCCTAATTATTCCCCAAAGCCTTCATTTTCTAGAGAGAATTGCAACATTTTACTTTCCCATTTTGCTGAGTGTTTAATGTTAATGGGAGATTCTTGAAGATGATTGGCAATGGTTCACAGGTTTGTGTTTTTCTGATTAAATTCAGTATTGGATTTCACCAGAACTGCAGGCTTGACTGCGCTTACCCTGTCTTATGTTTTTTAGCTGCTTCCTTCCTTATTCTAGTTTGTGCTTTTGACTGATTTTTAGAATAGTGTGAAGTTTCTGGTCATAGCTAAGCTCTTTCTGTAAAGGCACGGAGCAATGAAAGCATGGATTACTTTAGTCTCTCTCAATCATTCATTCCTTCCTTCTGACATATTTATAGAATATTCCCTTGTCATCTTTCATGTTCCTCAGTACGTGTATTGCTCTTGTGACGTAGGCTGTGATTTTGGGGCAAGAGAGATTTGCTGTTATTTCACATTCATGCTTAGCCACAAGAAGTTGTTTCTGTGTTGGATTTTCAAAACTTGTGAGTCTGAGCAGCTAATACCTTCTTGTCTACTGTCCTGCTTCTGTCCTGCTTCTATCCTTTCCCTCTGGCAGCTTTTCAGTGATTTCTTTTTGAAGCTAGTTCCCTGAATTTACTGAAGCCTTTTGAAGTCCCATCATCCTCATTCTGTTGCTTTTATTCTTGGAATATACACTCAGAAGATAACCTCGGTTTCAGTCACCTTTCCCTTCTGAACCCTGAGAAGGTTCTTCCCTGTAAACCAGAACTACATCAAAACCACCTCTATTGTAACTTCCTGCAGGTTTGAAGAAGAGTTAGTCCCGTTATAAGTGAGTTTTCTTTAAATGAATCGTCAAGCATTTGAGATTCATGTTATTTAAATGTAGATACTGAAAATTGTAGATCCCTAAAGCCTTGGTGCAATCTTGGCAGTACTTCCAGGTGGTTATCTAGACAGTGGTAAGTAACAGGTACCAGTAGGGCACTTCACCTCATTAAAGGAAGAAATTTTGTTGGAGGTGGGATGGTCCAAGAGAAGGGACAGAAGAAGTGAAGAAAACAGTTTATGCGTCTCAAAGCTGCTTTTTCTGCTATGTCAGTTCAACAAAACATATTCCCTCAATTTACAAGCCTTTATCTTAGAGAATGGGCTTACTTCATCCCACCTCAGTAGAAGCCGGCTGTTTCTGGGTAGGTGGTGAGGAGGGGGATGGCACGGCTGTGCCCACTGATGCTGTGGCGTAGCCCTGCCACACCTGAGAAGAAAATTCCTAGTGGACATCACAGCCTATTCCATTTGAGGAGTTGTTTAAAGCAAAATAGCTGTTCATATAAACCACTAGAGTGAAAATCTGGACAAAGCAACTTCTGCCACTGTCCAGACTAGGAAAATGGCCAGTGTTTACCAACTGCTTTAGCTAAACTGTTTACCTAAAGTAGGAGCTAAGTGGTGTTTAAAACGTTAGCTAACACCTTTCCTGAACATGCCTCATCTGGTATGTTTAGACAAGGCTGGCCAATATCTCCTTTCACTGGGAACGATTAGTCACAACCCAGAAAAACTGTTTGTCATGGATTTCTCTTAGGTTTGAGAGTGTGGAGACACAAACCTCAGCCCCAGGAACTTGGTGGATGGTGCTTGTAGTTACCCTCTTAGTGTTTCCATGCCAGTTGTGTGGATTTTGCTTAAGTACAAATTGTGTTTTTTCATTGCTGGTTTGCAGCTGGCCTGAAGGGAAAACTTGAAAAGAATGAAATGCTCACAAACTTCACTTTAGAAAGGCACCATTAACAAGTGACTGAATTACAGTGATGGTTCTTCAAAGTCAGTGCCAGAAGTTGACTGAAATTTTCTCAAGTCAGAATCTGCGTGTAGTGAAGAACTCACCACCTTTTAGTCAACTCTTGCAGGACTGAAACTTTTAGTTGGCAACAGAACTGTAAATTTCAGTGGGAATGGGGAAAGTGGGAATGTTATTTCCCAGGCCTCTACCTTATCACCGTACATGGATGTGGATGTGTTTGTGCATTGCTGATGAGAATGTTTTAATGATTTGCTGAACATCCCAAGTCATGCCAAATCCAAATGCCTCTCCCTAAATTTTCCCTGCAGCTGCCTCAGTAGGATTATGCCTCCTTTACATCCATCTTTCAGTAACTATATGGTGCAAGAGCATGTAAATATCTGTACTGAGAGGGCAGCTCAAACTGTGCACATGGTACTGTTTAGGCAACTCAGACAGATGGTGCGAGTGTAGTTACAATGCAAACAATTCCTTCAACATGGGTGGGGGAACATTTCATTGGCTGTGTGGAAGCTCTAGCAGGATCTGAGCCTGGGTGCAGAGTTATTCCTCAGCTCAGGGCTTTTGCTGGCAGAAATTTGCTTCATGATATTCCAAGTAGCTTGAGTCCTATAATAGTTCTCACTTCAGCAAAGGTGCAGGATGAAGGGGTGATGTTGGTTCAGCTGCTTTTCTTTCTGATCCTTTCCTATTGTTTGGCTTCCAAGAAGCGTTTTTATTTACCCTTCCATGAAAGAAAACATAAAACAATAGTGGGATTGTTTTTTTCAGGGCTTCACATCCTCTGTTAGTCATTTACACTGCAAAACACTTCCCACAGTGCCAGATCCGTTTTCTGCACTCTCATTCCCTCATCCACAGGTGAGGTGGTTGGAGAAAACAGAAGAGTCACCAAGAACCCCTTTTGGAAATAAGAACCAGCAGCAAAGCTCACCAAATCAGACTCCCCACATGCAGTGGAATGGATGTGTTCCGTCCATGCATCCATCCATCCATCCATCCATCCATCCATCCATCCATCCATCCATCCATCCATCCATCCATCCATCCATCCATCCATCCATCCATCCATCCATCCATCTCTGCCTGACTCATTCCCTTGCACTGATTCATTATTCACCATTTGGCTGCATTCCTTTTGAAACGGCGCCTTGGCAATGTGGAAAAAAGCTGGGGTGAGAGGAAGCTCGAAGAAGGCACACGCGGGGCAGTAATTGCAGTAAATCTGCGCTCAGCCTTTTACTCGAGAACTGTCCTCGCCATTTGTCTTCCTCTGGCAGGGTGCCTTCGCTGCTGAGTGCTGCTCTGCAGACGCTCCCCCCACACTCCTCCAGAGTGCAGACTCCCTCCTCGCCTTCCTGTCTCGGCCATGCAGGAGCACCATTTCCCTGTCCCCCCAGCTGCTTTTTGCCGGAGCTCCTGGGTGACTCCGATGCAGAAATGTGCGTGACAGACAGGACCTTGCTCAGTCGAGCAGCTGTTGCTAGGGACTGATGTGACATTTAGTGCTAGTACAAAGGGTCAGTTAGATAAGGCTCCTAAAGATAATTTCTGTAATATGGGGTTTGGTGATTTGGAGTGGGGGAGACAGCAGTAAGAATTATGCAGCTACTAGTAATCTGGATTGTATGGGCTTTTTTAACCTTGCCCCAGAGAGATCAGAAATTCAAGCAGACAGGTGTTACCACCTTCAGATATTAAAGATGTGCTTAATCTCTATGGAGACATTTGCTTCACCTAATGAAATGAGCTGCAGCAATCAATTTCATTCTGCACCTATTGATCACGTCTGTTTTAGGGAGACAAATACAAGACAACCTTAATTAAGAGGATCTATCTCTTCCTTTAGCAGTGCTTTCCAGCAGGAAGCTTTCATATCTCATGTTGTACTTTTTGATAGAAAGTATCTCTTCTATTTGTATCAAGATGAAATGGAAATCAAACTCTTGCATTCCTATCCCCTGCACTGATTTTAAAAGCACAAAGTAGTTTGTATTTTTAAAGTGCTTAATTCAATTTATTTAGATTTATCGTACCACAGGAATTTGAAAATCAATAACTTTAGCTGCCAGGTGCACTCTTTATTTATGTTTTTTCTTTAAGATGGTGAATGTGGAGGACATCTGTCTTTTCTAAATTGAGTGGCTTCATTGTAAATAAATAAAAAGCATAGGATTATTTTTTCTTTAGCATTTGTATTTGAGGATATTCTCTCTTAGATTCTTTCCTTCTCTTCCTGGCCATATTTCACATAAAATACATGCTGTCTGCAAACTAGTTTGCCTTTAGCAGAGTCCTCAAAGAGAGGAGCTCCAGGCAATCTAACAGGTATTGTGAGTGTTGTGGAGGGACATCTAACTCAACAGCTGCCCCATATATTAAATGAGAAACTGGTGCCACTGGTGTAGAACATGCTCTTTTTGTGTCTGGGGTCTAAATGTCACTTAAAATACTGTGGTGCAGTTTCTGAGAGAGTTAGTTCTAGACATAGATTCTAGAAAGTGTTTGCAGTCAAATCTGTGAATCTTTGTGGCTGGTATCTGGCAGTGTTGTGTGGAGCTAGCTTGTTCAGCTGACACTGTGAGCAGTTTTTTGCAGGAAAGAGGGAAAAGATGGTAGTGTGATGGCTTTGTAGCAGGAATACGTTCTGCATCATTTCCCTGCCAAAGCAAAGCGCTCCTGAGTGGAGGAATGTTTCCTCTGCTCACAAGGCAGCTGTGGAAAATGCACACAGGAATTATATTTGAAGGAAATATTTACTTTTGTGAGGGCAGGAGCATAAAAATAGTTAAGCAGTGGCATCAGATGACTCCTGGTAACTAACCACAGTAGTGTGGCTTGCTATCGAGCAATGAACGTACCAAACTCCATCAGCAGGGAGCGATTGCAGTGCTCAGTATGTGCTGTGTTTCTCACCATCCCGAAGCACGTGTCATCCTCCTCAGGAGTGAGGCCTATTCCATTGCATAGCATGATAAATTTGGGCACAGTGAAGCGTCCAAGCAAAGTCTTGTACGGCAAAACTGGGAAGGCTACAAGAGGAACTTTTCCGTTCATCCCCTGAACCTCCAGGTGTAAATCAAGGAGCACTTTATGGTCTTGTCTAATAGCTCAGCATTAATAGGGTTTCTTGATTGCCTTGTTTCAAACTGGTTTAAGCTGGGTGCAGCATAGAAATTTCTGGCACACGGTGCAGAATAGCAGTAGGGTTAATTGGTCCTGACTTTGTTAGGGATGCTGAAGCTGTAGCAGTCTCTCTGTGCCTTGAAGTCTCTTGGATCCAAAAAGTCTCTGTGTGGGTGGTGTTAATCCCAGAATGGTTTTGTAACAGCACAGCTTTCACCCAAGTTCTCTTAGTTGAAAACTCCTCTTTGAGCCTCAGCCCACTATGTCCCATCGTGCAGAAGACATTAGGTCTCATCGTGAAGTTTCTTCTTCCATTCTTTAAGAGTTTTGCTGCAGGTACTTCTCAGGTCAGGGTCAAAAAGACTTGTGAACTCAAGTTGGCCAAAGTAGTTTCCTTTTATGGGAAAGCTATGTACGGCAGCTGGGGAAAAATGGGAGTTTAGCAAGTTGCTCTAAATAAAGGGAATAATTTGATTCCAGTCTTTTAATCCCCACCTTTTGTGAAGCTGGTAGCTCTGTTTTTACAGAATAGTGCTTGAAATAATTACACGTAAAAAGTGTCTACTCAAAGCAGTAATTAAAGTGTTTTTACTGAATTGACACTGAGAACTTCTTTGTGAACAATGATGGACTTACATAAGCTCCTCTTTATTTACATAAAATTCAATAAAATAAGCTATTTCAATCTATGGATATTTTCTTCTTCCTCCTCCTTTCTAGGATATAAATTTGATTTCATTTGACTTTCTTAGACATTTTTTGCCCCTATAAGGAAGTTCAACATCTCACAGCAGTGTGCTTTGCTTTGTTTTAGTTCTCTGCTGGGTCTCTGAGTGAAGTTTGGTGCTCTTTAGATGCTACTCAAGAATTCAACAAATTCTTCAAAAGTCTAGTTTATTTATTTGTAGAAAAACAGTTCTTGCTGGACATCTGCCACTTGTGGTATTTCATGCTAGAGTTAATACTGTTGCACTGCTGAGCCTGAATTAGTAATAAGTACAGTTTGACTTATACGACTTTGAGAGATGGGACTTATCCAGAGCCTTACTGAGAGTGGGATGAAACATTATGTGAAGATGGATTTCTATGTCCTGTGATGATGGATATTGTGCAGCCAGCATGAAACCACTGCACTTCAGAGCTCTAGCCTTTCTTATTGTTATTTTTCTACTCAGACACTTGCTTCTCACAAAAAACAAACTTTAATGATTCATTAATTTAATGATTCAGCCAGCCCCCGTTGGTTCAATTTAGCCTGCACAGATTAAAGGGTCGCTCTATTGGTCTCGGACAGACAGACTGGAGAGAAATGAGCTCTCCAGGATGATTAGCTTGAGAGAAGGGGACTCTCCAGGGCTTTTCTAATGAACTGAGAGCTCTTTTAGAGGCCTGCTGGTAAGATAGGAGTGCCTTCTGCTTTTCTGTCTCCTTCCTCTGTCTTCCTGCTCATCATTGCAATACAAGTAAACCAAACAAAAAAGCCATGATTCATACACAAAAGCTTTAGAACAATATATTTTACAACTGAGGACAGTGTTTTGTGTCCTTTGAGATACTGATGCTTAGATAGTTTTCTGTCTGGCAATTTTATGTTTTAAAGCTTGTCAGTCATTCTAGTATTTAATGACTTCTCAAAGGCCAGTTACCATCTACAGGACTTTGTAGGGTGTTTCTTTTGTCCCAAGTAGCTTTTTTTCCAACTTTGACAGTGGACAGGGTTTCTTGCTCTTTGAGCTTATTTAAATATGGGACCAATTTATTCAACAACAGATTGAAAAATGGGCGTTCTGGCACATGTGGAATATTTATTCTTAAAATTGTGTAATTGGAAATGTTAGACCTGTTTAAGTATCAGATTGCATTCAACCTACCTAAATTTCCACTGGAATTTCCCTCAGAAATGGTGCTCTTCAGTTGCTCCTGTCTGCTGTCCTGTGTGTGGCTGAGCTGCCTCAGCCTTTTCCAACAGGTTCCTCCAATGGCACCAAGTCGAGTGTGTGTGACTGCATTTCAGAGAGCTGCAATTCCTGTACTGGTATCTCTGTAAAGCCTGTGGGATTAAGGCACTCTGCTATTGTGAAATGTTTTCTTGGTTTTATTACTGCAGCGATAACATCTCACATTGCTTTTTCAGTGGCAGTATTGCACCCAAGAGGGCAACGGTTCATGCATTAGGACTACTACAAATTAACACTGCTTTTCCCTTTCTCTTTAAAGTAAGGAAGTAGCATCCCTTTTTAATAAACAGATGAATTCGAGGCAGAATTAAAATTCCTTTTGAAAGACAGTCAGAAAAGCTATTGCAGTGAGGTTTTAAGAACTCAACCCAGAAGGCAGTTTGTCATTGTGCATTCCACAGGACGGAAAACCTCTTTTTAAACTAATTAGGCTAGTTAAAATAATATTCACCCATACACAGCCTTAGGTATCAAGGGCTCGCTGCTAATTCCAGCAAGGTAACATTTGCTTACTACATGGAGGCAACAGGCTTAGCTTTCGAAGAACCTCTTCATCTCAAGGTGTGGGAATCTGCTGTGTGGCAGAAATGGAGGGGCAAAGGCTTTTTCTTCTTACGTAGAATCTTTCTGCAGTACGCTTGCATTACACAGCACAAGTCAATTGGAAATTCATGGGAAGAGTGTTTTGAATGCAGCTGAGTAGCCCACATTGAAATAAGTGGTGAGGATTTAATAATTTTGAGGTTGGCGGCCAAACATGTTAGAACACCACTTAGTATGCAGTCACAAAGTAGACTTGACTAAGTCATTTGACATATGAACTTTGCTTACAATGGAAATATTATTACAACTTCAACTTCTTAAGTTTCTGTTTAATGGTTAAATAAGATGAGCAACATTTGATTATTGTAATGTTGCATTGATTTTAAACCACAGATTTACTCAAATGGTAACGGTTCAGTTTTCTTTTTAGGAAACTTAGCAGAAAGACTTTCTTCTTTGAGGAAAAATACCAGTTAGTGGGCATTTTCAGGGCATCTCCATGGCACTGTTTCTGAAAACAAAGCGTAGGAAGGAGCATATGGTATTACATCTGCAGAGTGTTTGACAGTAACCAGTCGCGGGTGTTTCAAAGGTCAATTTACAGAACTCAGAAGAAAACAGTTACTCTGCCCAAGGAAGTTGCTCCTCCGAAAGCCAATAGCTTTGAGGTTAACATAAACTCCAAAGTGTTAGACACGTAACTCCTGCACCACTTGCCGTTTCTGAACTTCATTTCTGGACATCTCTATGAGCAACTGTCCAGAGATGGGTCCAGGTTTTCTTTGAACCTTGATCAGACTTTGGCTTCATTAGAATTATTAATATTTTTCAAGCTTTACTAAGGACCTGGTAAACTTTTGAATAGCCTATTGGACTTTAGTTATGAAAGACAGTAAAGGATTCTGATATCCATTCTGCTGGTAATTTGTGACAGCACGTACTTCTGTCAGTCACTTCAGGTATGCAGTCACAGTCTCCCACGTCATTCTGTGAGAACACCTTCTCCTCCCATGCCCTTGATCATTGTCATTTGTTTATAAATACTGAAAAGTTCTTTTTTTCTTTTTTTAATGGAGGGAATACTTCGGCACGCAGTCTTCTAGATCAGAGTGAACCATTGGTTTGTACAAGTCTTTCCTACAACTTTGTGGAAAGGGAACACTTGTCATTTGGAAGGTGGATGGGTTTCCTTTTCCATAGCTCTATCCTTAAGCCCTGCTGATATAAAATTCTCATTTAAGATATTCAGTGATTAAGTATGAAGATCTCAGTGAAGCGGAGTCCCGTCAGAACCCAAATTGCAATACTGAGATTGCTTTAAGCAGATAAATTACTTCTGTCCTATAAAAACTTCAGTGTCTGAAGAGATTAAATTGTAGCAGTGAACAAAACCAGTATTAAAAATTATGTGACTAGGAAGATGAGCAAGTTTTTTCATTATAATGTGAAACTGGCACATGAAAACCAGCCTGAACATTTAAACTAATAGAGTCATTCTCACTTTGCACGTGTTTTATTTTTTCACATTCGTTATATTTGTGTCATTGACTTTTGTAGTAACTCCATAATACGAGCAAATTGTCACCAATGAAGCAGATGGAATGAAATTCCTTTTATATAATGTAATTAAGAAAATAAGCACATTGTAGAAAGAAGCTCGTACGTTGCTCTCTCTCTCATCCAGCAGGAACTCGTCATCCATGCCAACCTCTATTGGCAAAGCATGAGCGTGCTTTTTCTCTTCTTAAGCAAAAGATTGTTCTGTTCTCTTTTTCTTTTGATTTTGTGTTAAAAAGTCTTATATAGATGATGATGCTCATAATTACTGCTATCTCATTGAAATGGGTGAGAGTTTTGGCCTCATTGGGAACACTGCTGAATCCCTTAGTTATACAAGCAAGAGTGCATTTTCCTCTTAATTAGAAAATAAGTGTTTCTAATACATAAAATAATTTGAGTATTTATTCAATGTTTCATTCTCCTAGCATAAGCCAACTGAAATGTATAATCCTTAGACATGTTAATTGACACACTGTGTTTATTAAGAAACTGTGCCATTTAAAAAGTCATGCTTGCAAGATAATAATTTATAAAAGGAAAATGGAAGGCTTAAGTGTCATTTTTGACCTGTCTAAATTATTATGTAGCATCTCTGGAGTTTGAGATTTCCCATCTTCCCTAGGCAATCTGTTTCACTGCTTAATTATCTTCACATTTAGAAAGTTGTGTTTGTTTCTTTAAAAAAAAGAGAAGAAAGCTAATGATGATAATCTGCTTGCTTTTTTTTTTTGTTTTTGCTATTAAGTTCTTGTCCTGGCTAGCAGTGAAGAACATGAAGAAAAGAACAGATTATTTTCCTTGTTTTTGCAGTAGCCTTTCATATATTATAATGTCAGTCTTGCAACTGCTCTACTTCTTACAGTATTACTTTAATCATCTTTGTTCTCCTGTTGGAGCAGAATTGGAGCATTGCTGTCTGTGTCATGCAGACCAGGTTCCTGTTTATATACCAGAGTTTCTGTTGGGTTCTTTTACTATTTGACTTAATTTCATATCATATCATGAAATATATGTCAAGTGCATCATGTAGTTTTGCTTACAAAAAATAAGTTAAGATGCTGGATTATGGTATATAAAGGGGGGATGAGTATTTTTGTAATTTAAATGCTGTTTTCTAACATTAAGGTTTTGCTGTAGTTCTTATAGGGAACATTGGTAAATATTCACCTTCTCTATTTCACAGAGTCACAAACTGGGTAAGGTTTGAAGAGACAGCTGGAGGTCATCTAATCCAACCTCCCTGCTTGAGCAGGGTCCTCTGGAGCCTGTTACTCTGGATGGTATCCACATGGCTTTAGAGTATCTCCAGGGAAGGAGATTCCTAATGATAGTTGCTTATGGCCACTGAGATAAATCAAAGAAACTGCTCACATCTTTGCAAACAGTTGATTTATCTTGTTTTCAGGAAAAAATCCTTAAGCTAAGTACAAGACTTAACAGGTCTCGTTCAAAGCAAATCAGATGAGGTTAAAATTAGAGTGGGAACAATGGAGCAATAAAGAGCTGGAATAGAGGAAAGCTAGTAGAAATTGTAGCAACTATGTTGTTTACCATTTATGCTGTGTTTTATTAGTTTTGAATTGATTCATGTTAATAATTACAAATTACTGTCTCAGAGGGTCTTCTAGTATTGTGGTTTTCTTTATGCTTAATGAGGTGAAATGATTCTTTCAGCAATGATCTCTGGATTGTTTCCAGCACAAATCCGGATCTTGATTTTGTTGAGCATCAGAACATTTTTTCAATATCATTAGTATGATGTCATCTCAGTATTCTTCATGTTCTTGAGATGTGTTCGGTTGGAATATGAAAATGCAGAAGGCACCACAGCCTGAGTTGATTGACTTGGAGGGAATGATAGAAACCTAGAGACTGACTTTAAAACTGCCTATCAGTGCTGCCACTGAAGGACATGAGGAAACAATTTCCATCTTTCCAACAACTTGCACCTTTGTCTCTGTTGTCCTTACAGCCTACAGTGCTAAGGAATTCAGTGCAAAGACACCTGAGCTGGCTGGTTTCAGTCAGGTTGAATGTCACTGACTAATGACCTCCTTAAATTAGCATTAGTGCAACCTAATAAACTCACCTTAAACTAGAGTTAATAAGACTTACATGGCTTTGAACTGTGCCACGCCAGACATATTGTCTTGAGCCAGCAATAACTCATGGCTCTTTGCACTGTCGTGTTGTCATGTAAACTTGTTCGCTGCTTCAGAGATGTCCTAAAAGATGAACAGCTTCAGGTTTCTGTGTTTGGCCATAAATTGAGTAAAACCACCATAAATTTTTATTTGATGGCAAATCTAAAGGCGATAAAGGGCTGCTTGAAAGCCGTGAAAAAAGTAGCTCTTGGGAGAGTTCGGCAGCATTGTTAAACTAATGCAGTCCTGACCCTATGGGACACAAGATGTCTTCAGGTAAACCAACCTTCCAGGCCCATGTGCTAGAACTCCATCTCGTCAAAGGGAATTTGCATGACTAGCCCTCTGTTCTTTCACAGTTAATCATCTTCTTTTGTGACTCCCTAAACATTTTCTCTCTGAAAGGTGTCAAACCCACAATACTTCAGTTTCAGGTAGAAAAACTGCATAGAAAATTGGATTAGGAATAAAACAGAGAAATAAATGAGAAAATTCAGACTAATAAAGTTTGTGCGTATTATCTTAATAATATTTTCAAACAGTGCTTCTGTATTAGACCTCCTTAACAGTTTACCATAATGCAAATGTTCATCTTAATGCTAAAAAATGCAAGAGAAGGAAAGCATAGATAGTCGTAATAAATGCATCATTTAAAAAAATATGTAGACTTCAAATTTCCCATTAGGGTATTTCTTTTCAATTTAATTTATTCTATCTCCTATAAGAAATCCCTCAGAAGAGAACTACTTCAGCACCTCTAATTTAATATTTTATTCCTAGTGAAAAATTCTGCAAATTGATGTTCAGATTGATAAGCTTGTAGATCTCATGATCTAAACTGAAAGCAACTGTAAAAGGTTTTATCTTCTCTCCTTCAGTGAATTTTGGACCACAGGTGACATGGAGAGGATTAAAACAGGACAAATTATATAGATATAATAGATTAAGTATTAATTCTGTATTACAGCCAGAACTTTAATGGAATTGGGCTTGTGTTCAAGCTTCATAGAATTGCTCAGTTTCAGAGTTATGGCCAAATGATGATCTGTACTATGTACTGGTGAATCAATCAAAGAAAAGGGTGTTTGGATCATCTTTCATCCGAGACCAAAAGACTTACCAAGATCTGAACCTCTCAAGGAACAGCTGCAGGACTGAAGGCTGTCATGGTCTTTTAGAAGATGCACAGCTCTGGGATGTGTGCAGAACACACTGTGGTAAAGGACCAGGCTCAGAAGCCTTAGTAATGTATCATACTGTCATTTTGAAAGGGGAAGGCTTTTAGAACCCAGCAATCCAGGGCGTTGCCACTTACGCAGCAAAGGAAAAGCAGACAGAGATCCACTGTCCTTATTGTTGTACCCAGCTCTGAAATGAAAAGCTTCAGGGTACAACTGAAGATTTATTGGAGAAAAAAAAATATATCTACTAGCATGTGTGAATTTAAAAGAGATGAGAGATATAACCAGGCTAAAAAACCGTGTGCCATCCTCAGAAGGAATAGCAGCTGTTGTTTGGATTGCAATGAGAATTTTAAGGAGGTGTTTGCTTTCATCCCTGCTGCTATCTTGTGGTGTGAGCCAGAGAAGTGACCAGGAGATGTCGGGGCACAAATAGTGCTGGCCCACCCAAAGCCAGCACTTGGGAATAAAGAGGGTTAAAGGAGTTTTCTAAGCTTCTCACATTGTCTTGAAATAGCACATTGGAAAATGTGGGTTCCCTGGCAAGGGAGAGAAGGGAAGACTGCTCTGTAACATATCCTAGGTTTTTGTTCCCAGGTCAGCCTAATGGCTGAGGTTACTGTTTGACAGAATTGTGGAAAGTTCAGCGTGATTTATTTTTCAGCGAAGAAATACTTCCATGTATTTTAGCTCCTCACCAAATATGCATCCATCTTAGCACCCCACTCATCACCAGCTCCACCCATAAGATTCCTTTATCAGGGAATAGAGGAATTCAAAGGCCCGTACTTCCTTTATGTTTTAAATATGTCCAACTACTGGGAAGCTGAGTGAAGTTTTCATCACCCAGCTGGCCCTGATGCCAAAGGGCACAAAGTTTCCTTAAATATTGGATTGCAAACATCATTGTTCTCTATTTTGCTGAAGCCAATAATTGTATTACATGCGGGGAGTCCCCTAGGTCACAATATGCTGGTAAAATTACTCACTAACATTGTAATCCTCTTTGCTGAGTTGCTGCAGCTTCTAATGGTAGCATTACTTTGACCATCCTGCCAAGAAACAGTGAATAAAGGTTTAGGAATACTTCCTTTTGTACAAAGTCCAGTGTTTCATGTTGTGATGCATGGACACTATGAATATAACTGGGAAAAATGTGATGAAGCATAGGTAGTAGTTGAATATAGCAGGGAACTAGAGGTTAATGAAGATTAAGGAAGACTAGTGCAATATGAGATGAATGGACATGATGGTATATGAAATGCATTTTTGTTACAGAACAGAGTAAAAAGACTGATTTGTGCACGTTGGAGAATTTTAAATTAACAGCCATTGTTTGTGGGTGGAAAAATATTTTTAGGAATAAAAATATTTGGTTCTGGAGCTTCCACTGTGGGAAGCTGAATGAGCATGTCTGCTCATTGTGTCGTGGTGATCTAACAGAACATATGTCAGAGGAGCACAGCAAATAATATTTTCCGTTATTATTAGTAGGCATTTTCTGTCACTAAGCCCATTCTAGTACTGCTGCATCCTTGGTACAACAGTGATGAGAGCTGAACAAAATAATGCCTATCCAAGGTTTGGAATGTGTCTACCAGTAACTTCCCCCTTTTTCCTTCATAGAGAAAAACTTGTCTGCTTCAGACCATGAATTACGGTGAGTGATGGAGGTTAGGAAGAAGCTTCCTTCTGTATGCAGTTTATCATCTAATTTTACTCTGAAGAATTTCCTGCACTTACACTTTATCTGTTACTATGCATGATCAATTACTGGATCATTACCTGATCCATGATCAAACACTGGTCAGACTTGCATTTTGTATGTTTTTTTGCATACAGACTTTTTACAGACTTTGCAGTTTTTTGTATTGCTTATGCTTATATTACAGGTTGTTTTATATCTGTTACAGCAAAAAATCAGACTGCCTTTGTTGGTGATCAGTTCTGTATAGGCTTTAACTCCCAATTGGGACAAACTTGAATATTAAAGAGCAAACTAAACATGGAAAAAATAAAAACGGATGCTGTTCTGCCATGTATTCTTGAAGCAAGAGTAAAAAACCCACAAACTTTGCATTCAGCACTGCAAACTCTTTTGGCAGTAAAGGTATATGTATTTCATTGTAGATATTGAAGATCCTAAGAATTTTAGAGAGAGAAACTAGAAATGAAATCAGAAGTCAATTAAAATAACTTGGTAATGTAAAGACAATGATTTATAGAGGGAGTTTGAAGATAAAATGAAAGGGTAACAGCAGAGAATGGCCAGAAGAATAACTGATATTGTGAAACACTTTTATCTCCACAAAATGTTTGTGTTGGTGGGACTGAGATAACCACTAACTGGTTCCTTACAGGTCTTAATTTCTATTACACTGTAAGTGTGCAGTGAGGGATAAGGACCTTGCTGTAGTGAGCACTGTGCAAACTCCTAACAAGAGATCCCCATGCAGGCCATTCACTTAAGAGCTGGATTTGATGATCCTTGTGGGTCCCTTCTAACTCAGAATATTCTATAACTTCTGTCAGATGTTTTCTAGCCCATAGGAACGTAAGGGATGACTAGTAAGTAGTGTTAATACTCTACTTGTTTTCATGGTCTGAACCACTGAATTCATCTTAGTGTCACATTTTTCTGATTTAAGGATGTTAGTGTAAACTCATAGAGCTGAGAGTAGTGTGGCAAAACTGAGAGTTTGGATTATTTCCATTAAAATCTATGGAAGTAAGAGCTAGTTCATGAGCCCGTTAAGTTCATTTTGTACAGATTTGTACATATTATACTGATTTGAACTTATGCAAAGCAGAAAGAACTTTAACTTTTTAATGTGTCAGCCCTTTTGTTTGTGCAGTGTTTAATTCAAGATACGGATTATTTGAAACTCCCCTGAACTGCAAGGTTCCAGCAGGAACGAAACTGCCCCAGATGACTTCACATGGGAAAATAAGATTAGGTACAAATAACATGGAGTTCCTTCCTGACATTTGAATGCAAACTTCACTTGCTAACTCCCACTGAAATCCATCCAAGCCTGCATTGCATAGGACAGAGCAGAATCTCTCAGAAAAAGTACTAAATGATGTGGAAATCAGTGCCGTTTTTCCCCAGATGTAATAGAAAAAAATGGTTCCTTGAGGAGACATGAAACATGGAGCAGCTTAATGAGCTTAGTGTGTTTTTAAAGATTCCTTGCAGCCCTTCAGCATAACGTAGCCCCTTCCCACATGCATTTTTCCTTGAGGAGTGGCAGTGAAAAAGGCATGTCCAATTTCTGCTTTTATAGAAATATAGTTCATCTTGTCATGATGCTTGGCCATCTAGTTATATTTTTTCATCCTTTGAAAGCAAGGCATGTTTCTTGCTTGCTTTTCTTGCTGCTTTTCTATGTAGGTAGCCTTTTTTCCTCTTCTTACACAAATTTGCACTGCACTTCTCTCTCCTGACTCTTAAGGGTAGTCTGCCATTCCTTCTCTTTGGTATTGATAGGTCATGAAAGTTTTAATTTCATGTGCTTTATGCTTGTTGTGAAGCCGTCCAATTTATTTGAGACAAGTCTCTCTCTTTTTGATACTCAGCTTTTTTTTAAGCTTCATCCATATATTGTTAGTATCCAAATATTTGCTTTCACCTTTTTTCCAGCCTGCCTCAGTTCTAATCTTTCATTAAGTTTTTGCTTCAGTTTTGGGGGATGGATTTATGCGGAATAAATATTGACAATATTTTGACAGGTTGGCATATTACACTTCTTGTGTAAACATGATTATAATAATCTGTGGCCTGTTTTAAGCCAGTGTTTGAAGCTCAAGGATTATAGATGCAAGTGAGTCATGGTGGTCTATTGTATGTAAACATAATAGAAGTTTGATTGATTTCCAAGATCAGTTAGGATTACTTGATTGGAAAGGGTTGCTATGGGAAAAGGAAGGCGATAACCAAAGTAAGCAGCTCATTTCAGCCCATGATGGCAATCACACATTCTCATCACACGCACATCAACATGTTCAATAGGGTATTTTTAAACCTTACCTTAGTCCTGCAATAGTGTAAACATTTGCTGGAGTTCTGCCTCAGCGGAGCAAGAAGCAATATTTGCTGGAGAAAAAGGAGCAAGGGGCAGGGTCAAAGCAGCTATTCCTTGGCACACCACAGCTGAGCTGACTGTCTGATGTGCCTCCCAGCCTACCAGTCCACTCTTGTTTTTCCTTTCAGATGAATGATCTCCGCGGCGGCCAGGTTTCTGTGATCTCTCAGCAGGGGATGTGTGGCATTATGTGTATGAGGTTTTATGCTTGCTTTGGAAAATGCTGGCTTCACATGCCTTCTCTCTCAGTTTGGCCAAGTCCCTTGATTAGAAACGTGTCCAGTAAATATTTAGTTCCAGATATGCTGCCAAAAGATTCCATGCTCTTTGACTGCTTTGAGGTTTGTTAGTGTGAATCAGTTTTTATTATTTCTAAGAGCTGACCTTGCCAAAGCAGAAAAAATGGATCTGAGCAATAATCAAAAACACGAGGTGAACTGCCAGCCAGTGAAGTTGTAACTGCCTACAATACAAGGATACCAGTTGTACCCTGTTATTTCCTAGGAATGAGCCGATGTTTGTGGCAGAGCTGTGAGCAATATCTCACCTGTCCCTGGCTCAGCGTTTCTGCCTCTTGTCTCAGTTCTGTGTTGGGTTACAGAACACGAGGTTCTGAGGTGTTACAAACTGGCTTCCTTGATCACACTGTGTCATTTAACTACCCATCTAATTGCAGCAATCCTGTTCTTATTTTGCCTGCCTGAACATATTTACAAAGATAAAAATAGAGCAAGGGAAGAATAACAGCTGCCAAGGCTGGGTTTGCTTTAAAGACCACCTAGGAATGGATTAAAGGTGAATAACTGTTTTGCCTCAGGACAATACTGCTGAATGGCAGGGGAGAGGGAGAGGGGGAGAAGTGGTGGTGTAATTGACATATTTAAATGCAAGCAAGTTTTAAGCATGCTGAAGTGGAGATACAGATGAAAATGAGTAAAGAAATCGTAACAGGCAAATGGTGGTACACTGAATTACAAGGAATTTTAGGGAATGCTTTATTTTGGAGAGGATGCCATAGGTCTGAAGGATAGCAAATACAGATGGATATCTGAGAAAAAAAAAAAATCATCTGAGTGAACTCTCAGGATGCTCTGCTGGGTGACCTCAGTTGTGATGTCAATTAACAAAGAGAAACTTTGGCCTTAAACCCTGTTTTACAGCTGCACGCTCCTTCTTCTTAGAGGTAGGGTCTTACGAGTTGATAGGTGTTAAATCATCACACAGGTTTAATTTCAGCTCTGCACTTAGCCTTCATCAGTTGGAAATGACAGAAAAGGAGAAAGACCACAGTGCATGAGTCAGTCCGAGAATGACTAAGCTGCTGGAGCAGTGCAGCCGTGAAAGACAAGTACAACCCTGGGAAACATTCAGTGAAGTGCTCCCTATGCAAGGGGGGATTAGCAGTTCTGTTGTACACTGAGTGAGACCCTGTGGAGCTGGGAATACTGCATACAGGTTTGGTTAGCCTGGTTTGGTTAGGCTTTGGAAGTCATTTCCTGAAATTAGATGTATGGAAGAAGAAGGGGTTACTAAAGGAATGGAGAGTCTCTCTCTCACACAGGGAAATTAAAAGGAAGTAGCTCCTCCTTAATTACAAAAAACTAACACTGACTATTTTAAAATATAGTTGTTTACTCTGTTTCATGTATAAATGAGACAACTAAGAGCAGGAGAAGACTGAGTTAAACCAGAGGACAGTGCTCAAACCAAAAATGTGTGGCTGTGAGTTAATTCGAGCTGAAGATTGTTGTTTCTATGCCTTCAAACAACATTATTTTAGGGTATCCTATGCTGGCCCTTCCTTAAATATCTGCCCTTCA
Source organism: Cnemophilus loriae (assembly GCA_013397755.1). Classification (NCBI taxonomy): domain Eukaryota; kingdom Metazoa; phylum Chordata; class Aves; order Passeriformes; family Corvidae; genus Cnemophilus; species Cnemophilus loriae. The sequence goes on along the minus strand of VZTF01002536.1, from coordinate 633,745 downwards.
GCTGAAGTTCTTTGGTCCTTTAGTCACAAACAGAAATTTATACCAAAGTTGTCACAGTTGCACCCGGCTGGCCAGCAGCTAGAATCCAAAGAATATTAGCAGAGATTAGCTTTGTATAGAGCAAATACATTACAATGCATTTCCAGCTGCTTCTTCCTTGCGTGTATTCACTACGCAAACAAATTCATCATCTGTCAGCATCATGACAGCGTGCTTGCTTGCACGTGTACTCAGCCTGTTTAGGACTACTGCAGCTTTGGGGCAATCTTTGCAATTAGTGCACGCAACTACATCCAAATCTAACTTGGATTATTTTAATCGAGAGCCTTTGCTCCTGTTTGCCTGCTGATAGGAGCATTGCACCAGATAGAACAGGCACCCAACAGGAGTTCTTTCTGTGCTAGCTGGATGCATAGTATTTATGATCAGTGAGAGATCTGCGTAGTAGAGATGGAAAAAGTTAATTAGATTCAAGAGTCACCTACATAAATCTGCAGGAGATTGCCTGATTCTAACCATCTATTTTGCATTCTCACAATGCTGGAGTAGCAGGATGGCTGTCGCTCTGGTTTATCAGACCACTTTTAAAGGGAACACATGCTCTTTGAAAACAGTAGTATTGCCTTGACTGTTGGCAGCAATTCTCTTTCCTCCTACCCCTTTCCTTCAGTTATCTTCATTCTGATTTGATACGTTGATGTTCTTTTTAAAAATAAAAAAACCCCAGAAAACGTAGTCAATTCAAGTCTACTAAGTAATGTCAGAGTAACAGCTATTTTTTTATCCCCCCAGCTTTGTCTTTTCAGTGCTGTTTAGGTCAAGTTCTGTCATTTTACACCTGTCCAGCCTTGTGAAAGGCCTCACTGGGGTTGTACGAGGACAAGCGTGGGTGGAACTCAGTGCTCAAAACCTTGTGTGGCTGTTGACAATGTGTGAGAAGGGAAGAGCCCTCTGCTTCCCAGACCCCAAATTAAGCCTGCAGGGCTGACAGCAAAGCAATTTTTGTAATGGTACATGGAGCTAATTTGTTATGAAATCAGAGAAGCAATAAATTTGGAAAAACCCCCATTCCAAGTTTAGAGTAGTCTGGAGGGAAATTAAACTGTGAGCTCCTCTGTGCTGCTGCTAACTTGCTGTTTTCTAGACTTGGGCAATGACAGAATATGGTAGGTTCATCCCCTCCCATTTTGCCTTCCCTGAGCTGGTGAAATGCACATTTCTCTACTACACCTTAAACCCAAGTGAATTCTTGTGGAGATCTCCCCACCAGATTCTCAGATGTGCCATTCAGTCACGATCCAGAGCTGCTAGTCAGTGCAAATTTGCTGTGACTTTTGAAGAAAGCAAGACTCAGCTGGTCAGACGCTGACATTCCTTGTTCCTGCTGCTCAGCGTCTCCTGCTCAGGGCCAGCTGTTAACAGTGGAAATACTCTCCAGCCTCGACAGAGAGAAAAATGCTACATCTGCAAGAACTTTGCAGGCAGATGTGAGCCTGGCTAGGCCAGCTCGCATTTGCGTGGCTGCATTTCCAGGGTCCTGAGCTGCATTTAGGAGGGCCACTGCTGGCATTAGGGCACCCACATGGTTTTCTGCCTGCCTGCATCATTTGTGGTACTCATTAGTTCTGCCTGTGAATACACTGTAGGTGTACTCAACACACTCAATACCCTTTGCAGATGAAGGGTGGTGAGGAAAAGTTGAGACTGGTGATAAGGTTGGGTTCAGGGCAGTATTGGTTTTGTGTGTCTTCTGAATAGTAAGTACTTGAGTTTATAAGGCATCTCCCATGCCAACCTTTTTCCATAAAGGCACCAGCCAGGAAGCCTTGGTCAAATGCAGGATTTCTGTGCTTTATAATTCATCAAGGCTCATTATTTTATTCAGCTCCATCATTGTTTCTGAATTCATGACCAGAAAGAAACAGAGGTCCTGCAGATAGTGTAGGCTATGGGAAATTGCAGCACTGCTGAGATAACATAGTTGGTACCAGTACATCCTGCTCTCGTGCTTTCCGAATTACTTATGTTAAAATAAACAAACAAAACAAGAAAACTCTGCTGGCCTGGAAACCTTTAGGCATTCTTTCCTATTTTATGCTGGAAAGATTTAAAGAAAAAGGCATTGTCTATTTCTTAGTTTCACTGCTTCTTTTTTACAGATTGCTTTTAAATGGAGCACAAGTAAAACAGGTTTTATTTATTGTCATAGGAAAATACATCTCAGAGAGAGACAAGGATGGCCTGGAAGGAAGAAATGATATTTCAGGTTGCTATTTGAAGATAGCCTTCATGGCTGCCTGTGGTGACTCAGCATGTTGGCTGGGGCTCTGCGTGGCAGAGTGGATTCAACAGGTTGAGATTTTAGAGGTAGGTGATAGGAAACAACTGTTATTTATGCTGCTGCAAGTGCATTGATTTATTTTTGGTAGAAATTAGGAGATTACTCTGACCAGCTGAAGGCATTAAGATAGACTTTGTCCAAGGGACAGGACTGTGGGGTTAAATCATGAAGAGTAATTGTGCCGTGTATTCTGTGCCTTGCTCCAGCCTTTCCGTGCTGCCACCGGCCAGCCACGCTGTTTGTAATAAATGGTTATTAAGCTGTTCTCCGTAGGACCAGGACTGGAGCTGCATTGTGCTAGAGGCTGTGGAGCTGCGTAGTAACAAACCGTAAACTGTTCTCTGAGAGGCCTGATTAAATATGAGAAGGGATATGAAACAAAAATAATCCACAACCAAGCTCTGGCAGATAATGATATTAAGTGAGTAGCTGTGGGTTGTACAGTAGGTCTGCTGCAGAGGCGGAAGCTGGGCTGAAGTCTTCTGTGCTGTCATTATGTGCTAAAAAAAAAAAAAAAAACTTTATTATTTTTGTTCTCACTTAACTGCTCTAATTTATTCCATCAGGTCTTGTCCAGAGGATGATATAGATGCATGTGCAAGTGTGACTGGATTACAGCCTTGTCCCTCAAGGCTATTTGTTCTCAATGTTCTACTACCCCTATTACTTTAACTTAAAGATTGCAAGATTCCTGTATATTGCACTGGCACAAATGGGAAGCCTCCTCAAGTGTGTTTAGTTTGAACTTAGGCTTTTGTGATTAGCATCTGCCTTTATGCAAGGTACTTTTATATGAAGACTTGTATTCATTCTGGTTTGGGCTAAGGAATAGTTACTTGGTCATTTTAAACAGACACTTTGAAGGCATGAGTCAACTCAGCCATTTGCTCCTCAGCTTTTTTTCTTTCCCTGCTTTCTCATCTGTTTGATGGAGAATTGGAAAGCAAAGAGGGGCTATTGTCTGAATTGATTCTTCTCTCCACAGACCCAGCAGTGGCCAAGGAGGTTTGGTGTGGCTGCGTTATTTTTAAATATGCAGGGACAGGAAATTCTGAAGAGTAACTTTTATGTTTGTGCTTGTTGGGAACACCAAAATAAATTAAAAGCTTGAGAATGTCTTGTTCATTTGCAGTCTGTACCAGAACATCAGCAGCATAAGCAAGGAACAAATCCTTCTTCAAAGAACATGGTAGCCACAGGGCTTCCTCCCTTGTCATTTTTTTCTTCCCTCCCTCTCCTCTTTCTTAGTTCTCTGTAGCTGAGCATATAGACCTGCCAGTAGAGCTTAGGCTGCAGTGCAGAAGTCCTGACAAGGCAGGGTGCTGGTTGGTTTTCAGAGATGGAAGGACTGGCAGAGTCGACACAGAGCAGTGTGGAGGGTGCCTTGTCAGACTTTGCCTTTAGTCTTCTGAAGTTACCAGCTCACCTGGCCCCTGGTCTGTGGCTTCAGGTCAGGGGAGAGTTTCATGAGGCTAAACCAGGGATCAGGGCAAGCCATGCAAGCTGAATTCAGGGAGTCTCTGTGTGTGTGGTGTGGATGCAGGAACCCTTGTTTCTTTTGAAGCTGATGTGCTAAGCCATGGATTAAAGCTCTGCTGACTTAAACCCAGCGAGCTGTGACATATACACACCAGAGAAGTCACTTTAAAAGGGGTTTCAGGCTTGTTTTCTGCAAATGCTCAACTTGATCAAGGCTGGTAGCACAAACTGTAATAAAAGAGGGGACAGGGACATAAGAAATCCTTTGTGGCAAGCCATGTGTAGTACTAGGGAGAGATGGTCCTCACTGGAGTGTATCAGAAGTATTTGTAAGGTTATGTCTTGCAACTGTGGGTTCTGTGCATTTACTCACCCCTCCAGCTCTTGTCATCCATGCAGGCACGCAGACAGCCATGCTGGAAACTGCATCCCGTCTTACTTTCATTGTTCCTTTCTTTCTTCTTTTTGTCTTTTAAATTCATTTGAAGGTAAATAATCAAAACAGAATTTGGGGCCTCAAAATCACTGCAACTGCAGGAGTTGGCACTTAATGGCAGCTTTGCCTCTAGTTGCAGCATCAAATTACTTTTGAAGCCTTTGAAGTCAACAGGGCTGGAGGGGGAAAGTGTTGTGTTGCTTCTTTAAAAAGAAACATGCTTCAGTTATATTTGCAGCTGGGGTTTTAATGGCTGCGAATTAAAGCATGTTTTATTTGGCCTTTGTTTTTCGTGCACTTCTACCCCTTGGGGCACTTGAAGCCAAGGCACAGCTTGAGATGTAGCTGGCTGCAGCACACGAACAGAGCCATCATCAGCCTCTTCTTCTGTTCCTCTGCAGAGCTCCCACTCAGGATTTGTGCCCCCCACAACACGAGTGTCACCTTCCCCGGTTTACTCGCTTGGCACCTCTTTGCATGCACTGTGTCTCTGCTTACACAACAACAAGCAGTTTGTGGCTGGCAGTGTGGCTCGGAGTGATCTGATGGAAACTTTTTGTATTGGCCCTGGAGACCTTAATTTCTAATCAGCTCCAATTAAAGTTCTAGGAATCTGATAAAGGTAAAGAAGCTCAGTTTAAAACTGAGCAGATAGGCACTTAATGTGATTTAATGTATGTCTACATAGTCTAACTGCTTATCTGCACATCTGGCCTAAATACTTGTGCAAATGTGATCCATACCCTTTTTTGACCGTATTAGCACTAAAAGGAGAGAAGGTAGATTATGCAGTTCATAGGTTACAGCTTGTTTCCCTGTTGATCCTTGGGGCATCAGCCATCCTGCTGAGTAGAAGGAAAGGTGCTTGGAGGATGGCGATGGGGGTGGCTGAGCGAAGTGCATTGCACTGATGGTTTAAGAGCACTCTGACATGAGGAGACCCAGTAACCTTTCCAGCCATGCGTTTGCTATGCCCTGTGTGGTGGAATCTTTAGCAAATCACATCCAACTGGTGGCACAGGCACCGGTAAATACTGAGCAGCACCTTTTTTTCACCTTGCTTTATACTCTGTCCCATTATGAGTGTTGCTACATTTTGTGATTAGCAGGTCACATCAGCTGGCTCAGTCAACTCACTCGAGCAACATGAAAATACGATAATTTTTTTTATTATTTATTTGTGTGATAGAAAGTAGTGCTTTGCAGTGATAACTTTTTAAAGTAGGGAAGGAGAGGATGTAAGACATCTTTCGTAATAAAAAAATAGAGATTTTTTTGACAGGTGACAAACACCCCAGTTCAGACTGTCTTTCTAGAGACTAGAATCAGAGTGGTTTCTTTAGATCAGAGTGGTTTTATTCCTCAGTATCTGATATTTTTGCAGCTATCAAGTGTTTCTAGCCCTTCATGAGTTACGGACCTGGAGTCACTTTCTCTTCTCAGAATTCAGAATATATGGTTAAGGCAAAATCTGCAACATTTCTGACTTCAGGTGACAAAGCAAGAATATTTTGCTTAGTTCTCCCTGTTTAGCTGTTGTCTCAGAGGCTGAGACAGAGAATATGGTGAATGGTTTTATTAAAGTATTGGATAATCTGGTGCTTGAGAAATCTGAATGCAAATCCTGGCTTTGCTGCTGTTTTTTTCTGTGACCTTGGACTAAATATTTGCTTGTTCCGTATGTATGAGGCATGAGGGTACTATCGCTCTCATTTTCAAGCATGGTATAAGAATAGATCTGTAAGTACTTGAGGGGTCATGGAGGCAGGGAATGTCATCAACCCAAGGCATGCCGTTTTATCACCACTCTTGTACACTGCTGTAAAGAAAAAAAAAAGTGAAGAGAGAAGATTTTTCTTGTGTCTCCTAGTATTCCAGCAGCCCATTATCACCCTTCTACTTATAGCAGCACTGCCATGGGGTCTGCCCATCTTCTTGCTTGGGGTGGGATGTTGCCCTATGGGTGGCTGAGTTTAGTTTTGGTTTTGCTGGGTTTTGTAATTATCAGGACACAAGTGGGAAAACTTAAAGCATTCATTTTGTCTGAATGTTACCATGCCTTCTGCCTGTGCTTGGTCTCTGTAGTAGTTTTCCTTGTCAATTTTCTTTCTGAGTAAGAGGAATAAGGAGTAGATCTCTGTTTTATAAGGTATTTCCCCTGCCTCCTCTTGCTTTCTGTGCCTAGGAGGTAGTGGCCTGCAGCAAATTCCCTGCAGCATCTGTGTTATTGCGTACACATGCTTGTGACACTTTAATAGTAGCTGTCAGATAACATTAATGTATTGCTGCTACAAACAAATCAAGCAGGGCTATGAGTGAAGAAGTGAGTGAATGAGATAGGACAGTCTCGTCCATCACTATCAGACAAGGCCACCCTAAGTATTGTCTGCTCACTTCACCAGTGAAGTTGTTGGCGGTGTAAAGGCGTGCTTAGTGGAGACACCCAGTCCTTAGCCAGCAGCTCCTTAGCCAGCAGCCCTCCTTTCTGTGAGTGCCCAATGGGCTTAGTTTGTCATTTATTCAGAATGAGGAGAGGAAGCCTTCTGAAATGACCTTGAACACCCTTTTTTCTTGAGTCTTGAGGACGGACCATTTTTGTGGGTCTGAACCTCACGGTTTGTGCCAGGTGACTCGGTATGACTGCTGTGCTAAACCCGGTGGCAGCAGGGTGGTCAGGCAGATCTGAAGCCTGAAATCCCTGGCTGCCCTCCCAGCCCTCTTTCTAGGAAGGCTGTAGGTAGTGGAGCTGGTCACCAGAAGAAGCAACTGAGTGAGGGAAAAGCAGTTACACTGAAATTCCTCCCACAAAATTATAGGCCTCATCTGTCAGTGTGCTACCACTTAAGGATCTCTGTTCTGTGGCTCTCTTTATACTTCGTAGAAATTCATTAACTTAGTACTGCTTATAAAAGGCTCTTTATCTGATAGTGCAGATGTTTCCAAACTCAGGAGCACAAACTGTGCCTGGAATACTGTCCTCCTCCTACTGCTTGTGGAGATCTTGGAATTATCTCTTGCATTTTAACACTGCATTAGAAAATCGGCCAGCAGTAACTTGCTCACAGCTGAGATTGCAATATACTCACTACACTGCCTCTGCAGGCTCTGCACACACACTGGGAGTAGAGGTCTGGCATTTGAGAGCTGGCATAATATGGATGGAAAATTACCGTGTTAGTTCTCCCACCTTAACACTTGTTGATAGTTGTAATAGGTTGTGATAGACTACAAGGAAATATAAATCATAAACTTAAAGTATACCAGACCACTGCCTAATTCCTGAAAAGCATTAAAGTGTCACATCGAGTGACTCTGTGATTCAAATGAGTTCTTTGCAAGAAAGCTCAGAAAGTTTTAAGTATTTTTTTTTTAAAGAAAAAAACTTCTTGCAGAAGCATTTGCTTTTACTGTGTGAAGGTGGAAAATTATTCTTGAGGATCCAGCTGTAGAAAGGATCATCACTACTTTTTTAAATTTATACATGATTGTCGTGTTCTTAAAATTCTCTCCATGACAAGTCCTTTGTAGTTCCTTAAACTGGTGATGATTTTATTATGCTGAATTTGACAGGTTAATGATCGAGTAGGAAATCGTTTAATGCTTGTTAGTGCATTTTGTGATGATACAAAGTTAACTCTATCTTTTCTACATCTAAAATCAGTAACTAAATCTAGAGTTTGGTGGTAGGGAAGGGATTGTACCAGGTAGGTACCAAGAGGACTGGCTGAGATCAGTGCTCCCTCGTCCGCTTGCATATTGCATTTAGAAGAGCAAAAGAAACATTACCATCGTACTGAAGAGTCAATACCAATATAATGGGATCTTGCTGGAATATTGTGTGGGTTATTGTAGTGATACATTGGTCTAATATAGGATTTCTTGAAGTATCTTTCTCTGAAGTATCAGGATTAGAGTTCTGCTGTCTAGCAGAGGTAGCAGTACTTGGTGGTGTGCATGCTGGTTTGGAAGACCAAGCCTGTTTGAAGGGGCTGCTGCCCCGTTTTTATTCAGTCATTAGCTCCCGTGCCGTGAAACCACTGTGACAACTTGGTTTGAATGGGAACCTCTGTGGTGTGGGCAGTCTCTGACAGTATGGTGAGGGAAGTAGCATGGACAGAAGTGCTGACATGTCACTCATAATAATAAAAAGCAGCAAAGCAGTAAGAAGAGTAAAGGCATTTGGTCTAGGCTTTGAGATTCGAGCAAAAGAACTCACAGCCTGTTTTGAGTCCTCGTGCTCTGTGTATATATTTTAATAACTTATGTTTTTCCTGTTTGAACTGAGCAAGGCCCAGAGAACAAGCTGTTCTCCTGGAATCCTTTAGTTCATTTATTCCCAGTAGATTCCAGTGGGAAATAAAATCAACAGCCTCTCCTCTTCTGAACAGTGACCCTCACTGTGTTTGTTAATACCTTTCAGTGTCTGTCTCCATTGAAACTCAGGATATAATTGCTCCACCAGAATATGCAGGGGAACAAGAACTGAGTTTTTTTGGGCTTGAAAAAGTACATTAATTGCATTTGGTTTTGGGTGCCCAAAGTAAATGCTTTACTGTAGGAGCAGCTCATTTGTTTAAACTGCTTTTAGAAATTTAACTTTTGATACAGATAGTGAGTTTTAGATCCTAAAAACACCTCATCAAAGCATCTTAATGAACTGGTGACAGCTATACACCTGAAAGATCGTGGAGCGTGTGGGCAGAAATGCCAAAAAATTATTTCCCTGTGGGACCAGGGGAACAAGGCAATTGTTTAAAATCTTCTGGTTGAATTTGCATTTGACTTTCCTATCACTTCATGCTGCTTAAATGGATTAGTGACTGAGTCCTGCAGCATAGGATCTAGAGAATATTTCTAATGTGCATACCTTGAATATGCCCAGGATGGTTTTAAATCAGGTGTTGCAGAGCAATTAAAAATGGATTCTGTAATGCACACAGTGAGAAAAGGAGGCAGTAGCCAAACACAAGACAGGAAGGACTGATTTACTGAAATAGACATGGAAAGGGATCTGGTATAATGATCCCTGGTAAATAAAAGGTCTCCTGGAAGTGCTAAAATTCTGTTTGAATCTTAATCCTAGAGGTCTGGACTGTAAGTCCACTTTCTGCATATCTTGCCAAACAGAGAAGGACTAGAATTATACTCAGGGGGACAGAAAACAGTGTAATTGAGGCCTAAAGATCAGAGCAGCCTGTGAAAGGGGGAATATATGAAAAAAAGTTATTTTCAGAAAACTAATAATTTCTTTAAAAGATAACCTCCTGTGATAGCTGTAAAAATTAGTAGGAATAGCTTCAGTGATTAAATAAATTGTGTCTGTCTGAATAAAGTACTTCTGACAGTGTCAATATTTTATGGATCTTAGCACAAACTGCTGACTACATGAGGTGTAAGGTAACATGAAGAAATGTGTGTTGTCTGTTTAATGCAGCTGTTACAGACAGGGGAGGTAAAAAGGGGGCTTGATGGAACTACTGGTGGGTGAGATTTAAGTGTTCCTGGGCTGAGGTAATTTCGTAGAGACTGAGATGCCATTGCATGGGGTTATTCACCTCCCTCGAGGGTATTGCACCTGCTGTTAATATGACGATTTTCAATGTCAGGGATCTTCATCTGCTTCCAGACAGTTTAGGAATCAGTGTACTTGAGCACATTTTCCATTTGCACTCAGACCAAGGGCTGAATTTCTTCTCCGTGAAGTGGAAGCTGTTCCTACCAGGTGTGTCTTTTGTTCCTTTGGTGCTGGAGCTGGTGTTTGACACTCAACTTGCCAGGAGCAGAGCTGAGAAGGCATTCTTGCAGACAGGCTCTTCATGATCCACCAAATTGTTTTACTGTTCAGTCAGTGTCAGCCACAGTGACTCCAGTTCTAGTGGCTTTTATGACAGTATGTAGGACCGTGTACTTAGGACAATGTACACTTTTGGATCTTTCTTTTCTCTACCTTTCCTCTCCTGCAAGAAATCACGCTGCTCACGTTCCTTGAATTAAAGAAAGGCATGGGTAGTAAGCCAATTTATCTTCCTGTTTCTCTTGTTTTCAATCTCTAATTCTCTTTCTTCTCGTGGATAGGTAACTTCTAGCATTTTAATTCTTGTTGTTTAGAACTGATGCTTGCATAGTTGGATGATATCTAGCATCTGACCCATCCACAGTGGTAGGAAATCGTGGGGAAGGAAAATATTCTCCTTGAAGTCCAAGTCCTGGATATTCAGCTGTCTCGTATACATATTGAAAGTCCAATAAAATATGATGCTGATTTTCCAACTAGTTTCTCTTTCAAAAGAGCACAGCTTGTTCTGGAGTAATTAAACAGCCATTTTTAAGACAGTTCTTCATGATCTGTGCAGTGCTGATAATCAGATATAGCAATTTTGCATTGTAAAAGTGATATTTTAAGGGCGAATGGAATCTCTGAATTTGGGTACTCATGCTCGGAAATGTGACACACTGCCCACTGAGCCTTGTTTGAAACAGATAAAAACTTGCCTGTGAGCTGATGAACATTATTCAGCATTTAGGTATTTGCTGCTGCAGCCTCAATTCACTTCTCTGGTTCAAGGCAGTCTCAGGACAAATACAGTGTTTAATACTTACATTCTCTGTGCAAGGGATGGCAACAGAGTCCATTTGGTTCTTTGCAGACCTGCTGGTTGAAGGGACTGGATGTGTAGTTTGTTAATGAGCAGAAGTTATTTTTGAGGCAGAAAAAACAGTGGATAAAAACTAGTGGTTCAATTTCAGGTTCTATAGGAAGGAAATATGTAATCATTCCAGAAAGCTGTTTGGGCTTCTTTGTCTGTAACTTACCACTCTTGGTCCTCTGTTTTGATCTCCATTTCCTTCTTCTGTCCCATTTGGTGTGGGTTCTGCCTCTTCTGAAGTTTCACTACACTCTCCCTTCTCTGCCTTGTGTGTGTGTGTGTGTGTGTGTGTGTGTCTGTGTGTGTGTGTTTTCCAGAACTGCAAAGACTTTGTGAACTTTTCAGTTCAACATCAATGCAAGAAGGAAACTGGTAGATGATAACCACATGAGAAGTTGCCAAGCAGGCTATGGTAATAACAAAAGCATCAGAAAAACTTAGCAGTGGTCACTGCTGCTTGTGATGCCTGACATTACGCCAACAGCTTAGCATCTGATTGGACTAGTTGGGTTTATCAGTTGATTTCTGCTATAAAGTTCTGAAATGGTTTCTTAAAAGGAAACAATTTGGAGGTTTTTCGTTCATAAGCAGACAGTGTACATCTCAGTCAGTTTATTTTGTGTTTGCTGTTCTCAGAGAGCAGTTGGCTACTTTTAAAGACTGTCTTGTAGACCTCAGTGGATGAATGAAGTCGATAACAAAAATTACCCATTTAAGTCTTTCAGTTTAGTCTGTTGTGTTTCTGTATTCTCCTACTTTGCATTGCATATCTGGCAGTGTGACTTCCGCCATCCTTTTACATTTTCTTCTGTTTACTGTTAGTCTACCATCTCTGCAGCAGGATGTGCCAGTTATCACTGCTGTCAAGGACCACCTACTTCACGTTTGAAGAGCTAGCTCATATTTGCTTCACCAGAAAGCACAAAGAAGTGTGTGATGAAATAACATCTTCGAGATATAATTAATAATTTTCTCTAGTTCTGTCTGTCTTAAGCTGGTACAGTTAAACTGATAAGAATCGACAACTGCTTCCCATATCTTTATCCTATCAAAGTGGCTTCGGAGCTCCCTGTTGGATTTAGACTGACAAATCACATTACAGTAGCATGGCAAAGAACCAGTTTAGGATTTCAAGCCACAGTCATGGATCTGATCACATACTGAAACATTTTACACCACTTTATTATTATTATCTCTTGCTAAATTCTTCATTTATGTGGATCTCAGTTCCCAGACATAAAGGCAATAACTGTACCTGTTTTTCAGTAGATGGCAAAACCCCTCGGCTGTTTTCCTCTTCAGGTAATTGTTTATCCAGTTATCTTCCACGTTTGAAGTACTTCTCATAAACTTGATTTGTTTTGAAATGAACTAATAGATCTGCACATAATACAAGGGCTGATTTGTGAAAGGCTTACTAGGCAAGGCCAAGTGCACAGGAGCTGTATTCTTGGAAATTAAAAATCTGATGCCATGACTAAATATTTAAGCAGTGGTGCAACAGATGATGATGGCAGGAAAAGAAGTTTGCAATCTAATTTGTTTATTGTCAATATTGTCCGCTCCAGGAAAAATGTCTCTTTGAAATATATTAAGAAAAATACTGCATATAATTTAAGAAAAGCAACTACTGCTATTCAGAGGACTTTAAACTTCAACAGAATTGTGGTATCAGTTTTTTGGTTATGACAATTTTTAAGAGGCAACTGGGAAATGATCTCTATAGTCCAGGAGGTCTCTTAGGTCCTGTCTTGTTGTCATATTACAAAAAATTCTGAAAAAAAGTACTCCCTATTTTTTTCTGTCTGTCTTCCTCATATTAGGTTACTTTAAATAATCGTAATTTATTGTTTTTGAAAGTTCAATTCTGTGGTGTACAGTATCCTCTTGGGGAGGTTAGTATGATATTCAGTCTATTTTAGGTTCACCTCAGAAAACCTATTCAGCTGCATAATCTCTGGTAATGATCTTTGGGAGAATAAAAGTACATACTCAATTACAGGCTCAAAATTTTCCACTAGCAGCAGAAATTTGGATTTAGTTTCTTTATATCCTACCCAATTCTCAGCCAAACCCACTTATTTCAATTGTCAGAATTCAAAGGCTCTTCCGAACTGTGCATCTCCAGGAAAGTGAGGTTGATTTGTTTGTTTCTGTTAAACGGTGGAATTTTTACAGTATTGTAATTCCAGTATTTTCAGTATATTCCTCTTACACATCTGACAGTGAGAAAAGGCAGGTTTAAGATCCTACCAAAATATTCTTCAGCTGTAGTATATCTTAATTCAAGAATCCAGCTTCCTGCCATTTCATAATGCTTACAGAAATTAATGATGCAGTCTTGTGGTATGGGGCTTGGATAATGTTTTCAATACATATGCCTCGAAAATTTACCTTGAAATGTTTTCCTTCAGATGCTGCAGAACAATATAAGTTATGCCGTGCAGAGTACGCTGTGAAAAACTCATGTAGCGGCAAGTAACCAAACTGTTGAAGCTGTTGGAACAGAATGAGGTTCATCTTGGCTAATTTACAAACAGTCACTTGGTTTGATCTTGGAATTGTGAGGTGTTCGTGTGTGTTTTTGGGGACAGATGGAACTGAGGAGCTGAGAAGAAAGTGCAGGGTGGATAATAATAGGATTTACTGTGTAAAGGAGGCAGAATGAAAGACTCATGAAGAGTACAGTAGTGCATCTCCAAAGGCACAGAGGAGAAGGGTTGTGTACAGTGAAATCAAGGCAGGCTAAATTGTGTTGTAATTTGTATTATAAACAGAGCCGGTCGTAACCACTGTCATTGGGTTGTCTTACATTCACCTTTATAAACAGTTCTGAAGTGTATCTTACAGCTTCTCTATAAAATCTTTTTTATATTGCTGTAGACCTTTGAAATTCAGCATGACGAAGCCGAAGGCCAATGAATGTGCCTTCAAGCTGATCATCGGGCTCAGTTAAAATTTGGTCGGGAATTTGCCTTCTGAGTTTTTGTGTTGTTGAAGCCGAATCTGTTTAGAGATCAGTATGCTCAGCTGCTCGAGCAGCCAGATACCATAACAAATCTCAGACTTGTGTGCAACCCCTCTGATGCAGAAGTAAGCCCGGTTTACTGTAACAGCTGGCAAAACCACATAAGCCTTTGAGGGAGATGATGTGATCCAGCCAGGTCCCTCATAGATTGACTTGGATATTAGTGGTGGCTGTGCACAATCTTTGCAATCTGCTATGAGTGCTGCTCCTTCACCTCATCTAGTGCAAGCCACTGCTTCAGTTCAAGAGTTCAAATTTTGCTGATGGTGCTTGGTAAGTTTTGTTTATCAAAAATATATGTTGGGATGGGGATGTTAGTAGGAAGGAACAGAGCTTGTGGGCAAGCTGCTCTGGCTTGATTTGAAATCCAGGAACAGAAGAAGAAAGGAGGTCTTCTTTAAATCAAAACCAAAATACCCATCTGTATTCCATTCTTTCTCTAATTTTACATTTCTTCCCACACAAACAAACAAAATCAGTCCAACTCACCACCTCCCAAAAACACGCATTCTAAATGCTTGGGAAATAGTAATTTTTATATCTTACAGACCATATTTAGGGCACTCATTTCTGCCTGCTGAGCAATTGGAGAATGTTCCTTTTTCCCAGATAAATAAGACTTTCATGTAACTAGATAAATATTTTTGTTTTCCCAGTGACCTAGAGGTGACTCCTGTGCTTAAATGACGATGCAAGATAAGGGGTTGTGATGCATTGCCTGTATCTGAGTCCAGGGCTCCTTGAAATATTCCCAGGAACACTAAGGGCTAGGATTCACTGTGATGGGGGAAAGCAGAGGGGTGTTTGTCTTCATGATTTTGCCTATTTAGTACAGACGTTTTCTCTCATAGCCATTGAAAGCAACCACAAGCCTTAGGCATGTGCTTCTCTGTGAAGCGTGTTTGCTGGCACTGTGTAGGGTGTTGGGAAAGGCAGAGTACCCCTGGACAGGAGGATGGGGAGTGGCAGCCATGGAGGTGACTGTGAAGAACTGGGATCCTGGGCTTCAGAAGTCTCTGCTGCTGAGATCACGTACTTGGTATGGCTGCCAGGCACAACCCGTTCCAAAGCGGAAAAAAATGCAGAAAAGCGAAGTAAACATAATCTTGCTCCCACCATGGCTTAAATCAGTTTATGTATTTGCTTGTTGAGTTAGTTGGTGTGTATTAATGGACTTTCGTGTGTGTTTCAGTGTAGCAGACTAATTTTAGGAGAGCCTGATAGAAAACCTAAGCATTTGTCTTCCTTCCCTCACATCCCTTCCATCAGATAGGGAAGGAAATAGGATATAAATGATGAATAAAGCACATTTCTCGACTTTTCTCCTCATTGATTACAGCTCCCTTTAGCTTCAGAGACATTGTGCAGAACCTGGATAACCAGACAACTTAATCCAACTTCTATTCAATTACAGTATTTTTCTATTTATACCTATTGTATCTTCTTATCTTACCAGCTCCTCATGTCTTAGGAGCACAGGGACAGGTGGGACTGGCATGAAAATAACTCAAATGTGATTACAATCATTTGCAGAACAATTGATTATGCTGGAATATCAGAGCTTTGCTTAATTTTCTTAACTAAAGTAATTGTCTAAATTGCCTAAGCTATCATGCATCTGGGCAAATTTTGTACAGTTGTCAAAATTATCTTGACATGTTTTTTATGGGAAGATGTTTATCCAGTGACAGCTGTGACTCATGCACAGAAAGTCTAGGAGCTTTCATCCACTTTCACATCCTCAGAGAGAAGTACCTAATGTTTCAAGTCCCGTTTGAAGGGCTTTTGTTTCGGTAAGATTGTATTTGGTTGCCGAAGTCTTTGTCACCTCTGTGGGTCAGAAATAAACACTCTTCCAGGGAGATGAATTCACTCATGGTACAAATGCGTTCTCACTAGGGTCAGGTTAAGTGAGCTGGAGGGTTAAAATGTTAAAAATACTGCACAGTATTGCTCATGAGATGTGTATCAATCCAGGTCCTCCATTTCTATCGTGTTGTTCCTTCTGGAGGCTGCCACAGCAGATTTGAAACAGGTTGAATTTGCAGCTTGTGCTCAGGAGAAGCATCTGCCTAGTGTTTCATCTCTTAAGATAAGAAGCTGCCGGATTTCAAGGAGACAGCCTGGTTGCAAAGACTTAGGTAGTAATTTAAATAAAAAAGCAGGGGCTGAATTGCCAGGAGCAGAAAGGAAAGGGGAAATGTCCCTGTTTTAGTGGAGGAAGCCTCCCCCTAAGTTGTTTCAGAGTCTCACTCTTGCATCCAAGGGCCACAGGGTGTTTCCCTGGAATGCCAGCTTCCCATGCAGCTTTTGCCTTGCTTCATCTGAATCACCATCGGGGATCCTTGCATGAAAACCAGTGCTGATTTGTAGCTTTTAAAGTATGTTAAGTGTGGAGATAAAGAAAAACTTGTTTGCCACAGAGATTCGTTGAGGATAGATGGAGGACCCAGGAATCTCCTTCCCTACTGTTTTGTTGCTAGAGAAGCACAGCACTTCCTCCGCCCCAGGCTGTGCCACCATACAAAGGATGCTTTTCTGGGATTGTGATAGAGTTCCAGGAAAACTTAGACGCAGAAATATTTATTTTAGCTGATGTTACACCAAGATTTGGTTAGGACAATATATTCTCCTCTTCTTAATCTTATCAGCCAGTAATGAAAGAAAATGAAATCCCAGCAGAAAAATTAATAAAACACTGATAGGGAAGCAGAATTTATACATTTTAGGTAAGATTTTTTTCCTCTTGAGAAGCTTGATTAAAAAAAATCTGTATTGGTAATGTTTTGTTCTTTAATAAAAGCAGGATTTAAAAGTTTTAATGATAAAAAACCCCAAACCATAAATACTATATTCTGCATGACAGTACAAATATTGGTGGACAAGAATGCACAGAAGGTTTGCAGTTACAACAATCAGTAAATGAATTAAAATTATAGAATAAGATGTGAAGCATTGCAATTAAGAATGCAGCATCAAAGATTTTGATATCTTCTGAAACAACAAGAGAATTGAAAAATATAAATATCTTGATTTTTTGCTCTAGATTAGGAGTGTAGTGTATTATGTCTCTACCTGCAACTATGTGTTTAAAAGGTAAATTAGATAATAATTCCTTCCTTCTAAAGAAAGAAAGAACTTACGTGGGGCAAAATACTTGTTTGGCTTTCCTCTGGGAGAACAGCATCACTTTTGAGAGATCAGTGTATATTGGGGCTGGAAAGGTGAGATGGTCAGTGCAATACACAGAATGGTTGGCATCAGATTAATGTTTTTATTGACTGCAATTCTTGAACAGAGATATTCACAAGTGGCATAAGGGTTCTTTTAGTGTTTTCAGCCAAAATACCATATGTCACTCCCAGCAAGTGACTTTATGCCAAATATAGAATCTCATTGAAAGAGTGAAGTGGGCAGCTTTTGCTCCTTGTAGGGTCACCAAACAGAAGGAACATCAAAAAAGTTTCGGAAGTTTTTCTGCAGAGACGTTTTTTGTTCTCATCATCAGCTGAAGAGATTTACTGTGTATGTAGAACATCACTCTCTAATACTCTCTAAAGAATTCTGCTACTTTGCAATAGCTCAACTATGGCTTAGGGAAGCATTTAAACTCTCTGCACTGGCTTCAGTAGCACTGCTCTTCTGTTAGAGGAGCCTTTGGGAGGCGGTGGCTGTAACTGGTTTTCTGTTCTGCTCGAGATCCAAGCACTGGTTGCTGTACAGCAGCAGCAGAACAGAGAGGGGAGGCACCACACAGCACCTTCAGAAAATTTGTTCTCAGGCTCTGGTGCATTGATGTAATCTTTGGATGTTGCAGTTATCTCTCAATACTCAGTGAAAGTACTTGCCACGTTTGAAATTGAAACCTCCTGATTTCTTCACTAGTACTCACACTGTTCTTTACTGGCCAAACTCTGGGAGAACACCATGTGACTTTAACTGTTTAATTATCTTTCTAGCATAATCTACAAGTTTTCACTATCTTAGTACTCTGCTGGCTGTAGCTCTGGGAAATGAAAGATGTTGTTGTATATACAACACAAATACATGAGTAATTTGATCTTGGAGCCAGCTGATGTTGTCTTTCATTTTAATTTTCATTATGCCTTTGGCTCTGTAGCTGCTCCAATTTTTTTATTAGATAGTAGTGTATAAAGAGGCAATAGAGGGTTAATTGCTGTTTGGGGGAAGTGTTTAAAAAACAGCACCAGCTATATCTTATAACAACAACACTTTCTCATAATGTTTGTGCTTTCTGTCTTTAGAATTTATCCATACTTCCAATTCATAATTGCACATATTGGTGTGGCAGAATTATCTTGGATAGTTAGAGCTTTTGTAATCATCATATTTTTGTTCTTACATTGTTTACAGTAAGCATGCAAGATTTCATAATAATTTTTAAAGGTTAAAAAAGTAACTCTTAAAAGTAAAGATAATCTCAGTATCTGCCCCTGCAATTAATAATTGGACCACTTGCCAATTCAATATACAACCACTTTGAAATGTAGCCTAGAAAGTCAATTGTTATCTGCTTTTAATCTGGCTGTTGCATAGGTGATCACTTTAACAAAAAATTTGCTACTGGCTGAGTATCATGAGAATTGGAAAGGTGAGGCAGAGCAGTGTCATACTCTGGAAAGAGGGGGTATATAGTGTGTTGTTTGTTGCAGGTTGTTTTGCATGACTTTTATATATGTGCTTTATATATATCTCCATATATCTGCTTTATTTCTGCTCGTGACAGTTTTATGGCCCCACAGTAAAAGCTTCAAACGTAATTGTTTTCAAAACAGGACCTTACAAAAATATCAAAACAATATTTTGATTTAAATGAAAAATAAATAGAAAAACAGAATACTGATTACCAGTGTTGGAAACTAAAGGGAATATCCTAATGCTGTGATCTCAGAACAGAAGTAGCCTTGAGCCTCTGCAAGAGAAGTGGACCAGAGCAGAATAACTTGGCAAGAAACAGAAGCTGTGATTTTCATAATAAGCAATGATATTGCAAGGAATATGGCCCACCTTCTCATGTCAGTAGCCAGCCTTGTTTGCTCTGGCAGAGGTAGGGAACTAACTAAATTTATCTTGATGCTATTTCTCTTAAGCTTGTTGTTGTCTCTTAATTACATATTGACTAGCATCTGGTGTTTGAAGAATTATTGAATAGAAACACAGCAGGGGGAAGCGTGGCAGTATTGATGCAAGCTGATACTTTTTCTGCTGTGGTGGTCTGGAGGCTCTCCGCTGGCCACTGAGACATCCTGCTTCTTCCTCAGCCTGGCCTGAGGTGCCCAAAACATCAATTTTGTAACACTGGTGTCAGGCCAAATGTAGCTCTCGATTTTGATTTTGTAATACCAGGTTTTCATAACTCCTAGAACATGTGGAACTAAACTGTTTCCATCTCTTGTCTTTTTTCCCTTCAGTCACCAGGGGAAAAAAATATTGAAAACAGTTTCCTGCGGGAGATTCAACAAAAGAGTTGCAGTGCTCTGTTTGTGCGATGAAATCAAAGCGACTGCAAACTGTCTGGTCTGTTTTGTTGTCTGAGATTGAGTGATCTATTATTTCAGTGGCACTAAGGAGTCACGGTGGTTTTTGAAAACCCCTCATAGAACATAGCTTTTCCTTAGGTACTGAATCACCTTTGAAGAGCTCTGCCTTGGTAACACAAGGCGAACAGCATTTCTCTGCCTCACACAGGTCATGTAAGAGTAAACGTGTTAGTTTATGAAATACTCATATGTGGCAATACTGCAGGCAGGTTTAATAGCTTATCTAGGAGTTATATGTAAGTTAAATGGTCTTTATAAACTATTGTTTTCCAAAATCAGAAAGGTAAGAATCTTCTTACTTTAAATCTCTAGTTAGGCAGGGGAAGGAAATCAACTGCAAAACAGACAATTGTATCTTTCCATTGCCTTGAACAGCTCTTCAAGCACAGATTGTCTGAAATAGCTGCCATAATATGTTTTTACTTTTCAGGCCATGGAGCTTAGGGAATCAGATTTTTAGTATCTACATCATCTCTTTCCTCCTGGGACTGAAGCTGGTTACCATAGCAAAATGGCAAGGAAGCTGATAAGCAAGTAGTACCATTTGGCAAACAGGATATAAATTTATTTTGTTAAGACAGAGGACTGTGAAAAAAAATTATTGCTCCTAGAATTTTTTTTCTTTATTCTGTTTTAAAATGCCTGTGTAGAAAATTATTGTGAACAGATATCGAACAAAATTCTCTTGCTCACTAACAACTGTGGCTGCAAATAGTAGGAACTTCAGTTTTAAATCTCTATAGATCTTTGATATTTTCACGGAAAAGTTACACAATAACACAGATATTACATAGTAATTTTACTCCTTATGTTTCAGGGTGTTGCAAAGATGCCATACTGTGAATTAAATGATCTCCTGCTAAACAGAATAAATATAGATACCTGTCCCCTGCTACTTAAAAGTTACATTGCAATATAGTTTTTGTTCCTACTTGATGAGACATTGTCATCTGAGTCTGTCTTGTAAATCAGTCTGTGAAGTCACTTGGGTTTGTGTAAAGTGACATTAGTGAGTGCTGAAAAGTTAAACTGCTTGGTGTTCCAAAAATGTTGTCAATAATGTCAATTCTCGTGATGTTTTTTGTACTCCCTGTCTCAGTGTCCAGTATGAACTACACGCCTTGAACAGCACAGCCTGGCTGTTTAAGGCATCATCACAGCAACTGTATCTTTGTGTGTGAACCCCACTGGGGGGACTTTTTGTTGGCACAACATTAATTTGTCCAGAAAGACCTAAAGAGAGCTTATTTTGAGGACTGAGGTGTTCCTCCTTCTGCTTGGTTAATTCTTGATATGTTGCCTGGCATCTAAACCACCTGTCGTCTCATGTTCTTGGTGCAAGACTTGAGTCACTGTTTTGGGGAGGTTTTTTGGGGTTTGTGCTAGTGACTGTAAGTGAAATGAAATCTCAGAGTCTTGGGATTAAAGCAGAAAACTGCTTATTTCCTTAAAACCTTCTTTGTTCTCAGTTTTATCCATTCAAAATGTATCATACATGCTTATGCCATTTTATATGCCCTGATAAATTTTCTAATTACTGCACAACTGAATAGCTCCAATAGAGAGGATTTGGGAGTCTTGCTGTAATCTGGGCATGCAAAAGATGCTGCTTAGTTTTAACCCTTTTGAGCCCATACCAATCAGGTTGAACTTGTAGAAGTGCTGTTCATTGGTTGAGAGTCTCAATCAGTGAATCCATGGAGCGAGAATCAGAGTAAATGCTAGGAAATACCTATTTTGACACCCTTTTAAAGATTTTTTTTTTTTCAATATAATAAGCACTGGCAGGTTTTTTTTATGCTGGGGGAGATTTTTCATCTTTAAAAATGATCATTGTCACCAAAAAAAATACCATCAAATGCCCATTGGATGCAACACTCAGGTTAACTGGGCAGGATCTGGGTGGGGGTTGACTGGTGTCTGATCAACTTGGGGGACAAAAGTGGAGGACCTTGGATCTGGCAGGATCCAGCCAGGCTTAGAAAGAGCTGAGTGAGAATAGAATTGTGAAGGGTGTGTGAGTTTAGGATCGGGACTTACTTCGTGTCCATGTGTGTGACCTGCACCTCCAACAGCCCATCTCTGTGCGAACTGTGGGCTCTGCATGGACCAACCCATCTGTAGGGATTGAGAATAATTTTGTCCTGGAAAACCAGTCGTCTGCAAATACATCTAGATGCCATTGGTGACAGGTGCCATTTGTATACCTTGTACTGTGGTGTGGTACACAAGTCTAGGAACTCACTGCAGGGACACCGCCCAAAATGCAGCGCTTGGATGCAGGAGCTTGGGAAGTTGGAGTGTTGCCATCTACTGGCAGCCACCCACAGAGAGGAGTCCCTCCTCTGGCTGTAGTTGATGGTGTTGCTTATTTTGAGCTGAAAGATGAGGTTTTTCCACCTAAGTCCTGTTTCGAGTCAGAGTTGCCAGTAAAAGAATTGTCGCTGTCCTTGGCATGTGAACGTAGCTGGAATAATACTCTTGGGATGTGGGTCCGTGTTTGAGATGGGGGACAGCTCCTCTCTCCTGCACAGTGTCCAAGTTGGTTTGGGGAGTCCTGAGCACCCCCTGTGAGCTCAGGGCTTGAGGGGTGTCCTGCAGCTCTCCTGCCCTTCAGAGTGGCTCCATATTTTTAGGGAACGGGCTGGGCTGGAAACAGCTTTTTTTATTCCGCAAATAAAAAATTAATAAAGGCAAAGGATATATTTGGGCTCATTAAGGAATAGAGCAAAGATCTGTATTATTAAGAATCTTGGAGGTCTGACAGTCCTTCCCCCTGGAAGAGAAGAGAGGTGTTTCAAATAAGACTGTCCTCAAAGGGCGATCCAGTACAGCTTGTGCAAGTTTCAAAAAGTCCTACTGGGACTGACCTCTGTTAAGGGAAATGTTTACATTAAGCCATCAGAACAGGCATTGAGCATTTTGCTTGAAACAAATACCAGCAATGGGCATGAATATTCTTTTCCTTTTTATTAAAAAATAGTTGGGAAATAAAAAGTTGCAACACAGGTTTTCAGCAAAAGTTGTGTGGCTGCTTCCTTACAAACCATAACCCACATAGGAGTAGAAGAGTGACATAGCTCTTCCTTCATGCTTATCCAGCTGAAATATGCTTCAGACTGAGCAACTAATTTCTGTACTTATGCATAGAAATGTAAAAAACGTATGTTTTTATCTAGTAACATAAAATTTTGAGTTAGAACTAGATTATAAAAACTACTTCCGTTGCTCTGAAACCTTGCGAATACCAACACTTTACCTTCAGTATTTCAAGCACTATTTCAAAATAATGGTTAATGTACCTTTGAAATGTTTTTTGAGCCAGATATGTAGGTACACAAACATGGAAATACTTGTGTTCCTCTGCCAGATCTCTCTGCGTGAGGTATAGGTGATTTCTAGTGATGGAGCAATGATGCATTTTTAGATTGATTTGTGTCTCAGTAGTTCCCAGATAATGGATAACCAAAAGCAAGACTGCAGAATTACCAGTGGAGTTGTACCTTTTATTTGTGAAGTAGTACACATTGGTAAGAATATATATTTGAGGTCATATATGGAAGTTTTAAATTTTGAAGACTAGACAGGTAAAATACACTGGAATTAAGAGCCTGAGGTTTAAATATGTGTTGGATTAAGGAGTCGTGGAAGGGGCGGGGTGCTGGCTGGTGCTGGTGTTAACAATGGCAGTTTTCCAAAGTGTAACCAAGTTTTTTTCTCTCTTTTTTTTCCTTTTTATTTTCTTTTTTTTCCCTTCCTTTTTTTTTTTTTTGTGTTTTTGTTTTTGTTTTTGTTTTTGTTGCAGCTGGTCTCCAATGTTCTCATCTTCTCCTGTACAAACATTGTAGGCGTGTGTACCCACTACCCAGCAGAGGTGTCCCAAAGACAGGCTTTCCAGGAGACCAGGGAATGCATACAAGCCAGGCTGCATTCTCAAAGGGAAAACCAGCAGCAGGTAAGAGCAACAGTTGGAAATAAAAAAAGTGAAAATGCTGAAACAGAATTGGCATGCAAATTGTTCCTGTAGGATGGGATTTGCAGGCTTCTTGCTTCATGAGTAATCCAAGCCAGAATAGGTTGATGGTAGAGGACAGGATTTTTAAAGGTTTGAAAGAAAGCTCAGGGGCATAGTTCTTGTCCAATGCTTTGAAGGACTTTTCCAGAGACAGCAACATATCCTGTGGCATGTGCCCTGTGGATTAAAATTACACAGTACACAAAGAGTCTGCATAGGTTTCCTGCACCCATCGTTGAGGCCAGGTGTTAAATGCAGATGCAACACACAGGCTTTCGACTGACCCTCTTTGTAAGGTCAAAGCCTGGCATGATTGTCTGCCAAGTCACTGCCAAAAGGTAGCTGTAAGGCAGGTAAGAATTGGTCCACACAACATAACATTCCTTGATGGCTCCAAAGAAGGTCCTTTTCCCTCCTTCCCCAAAGGTTCCTACCTGCTTACACACCTCTTTATATCTTATTGGCCTCAAATGAATTGTATTTGTTCAAAAAGTAAGATTCATCATCAGCTTCATTGGTTTTTTGCTATCAAAAGCCCTCTTGCTGCCAACATGCCGCTTAGTTGTCAGGGTACTGAATGTATCTGCTCCCCTAATTCATTTGTGGGTTCTCTTGCAATGAGTCTCTTGTGTCCTCAGAATTAGACACAGATGGTCTTTTGGGGCAGCTTAACTATTCCCTTGCTAACACACATCTCTGCCCTGCAGTTCATCTCTTAGTGGTCTCTTCAGTCCAATTTAAAATGAATCATGAAACGGGACTTCCTCTCATCCCTTGGGAGATATCTCAGAGCGCGGTTGTGGGTTTGGGGAGAGGTCAGGGGAATGAATCAGCTGGGGAGTCTTTGTATCTCTGTGGCAACTCACTTTCATTTTCCTTCGTGTCTCAGCCCATCTGCATCTATGGATTTGTGTTTTGGCAGTGTTTCATGATGTACCTCTGGCTGACATAGCTGCTGTTCAATCCTTACTGTGAAATAACGTGTACACGTGCTTATTTGGTACTTTATGTATGAAAACAAGATTCACACTCAAGACTCCTTTTTCCTTTGCAACGAATATAGTCTCAGAAAGGTGAAATGAGCAGCCACTCCTCCTTACACACATTGAAGTGGAGGAAAGGATTGAGCCAAGAGAATATGCCATTTGACTTATTGATTACAGCTCTGTCCTCCCTGCTGAGAGACTGCCTTAGCAGCATGGCTCAAACACTTATGCTGTGCTGGATTTGGGCGCTTCTGTCTCAGAAGCAGCTCCCGAGAACAATCCTGACAAGTGCCCTAGCTTAAAGCTTTTTCTTCTCCCCCTCTCCAGGAAGTACTATACCATACATAAGAAAGCCAAGACATCACAAAAACGTGGGTCGAAGCCAGTCACTGCCAAATGCTCTTCAGTCCCTCCAGCAGTAACTGCGCGTCCTGGCAGCTGGAGACTCCTAATGAGATTATTTGCTGCCACAGCCCGCACTGACATTGATCTCCAGGTTCAGTTCAGATGCCTCTCTATGCATAATGCATTGAGATAATCATGAGGTGACAGCAGACACGAATAAGGACAGCTCAGCCCACATCTGGGAGAGCCAGTCTCCAAACAGGGCTGGACAGAAGCACAACTGCACAGCCCAACACTGTTATTTATAGTTGCTTGTCTTTTTCGGGAGATCGATGGTGTTCCTGTGTGCTGTTCTCTGTTAAAGGCAGGCAGATTTTCTCAGGCAAATGACCTTGTATTTCCTTTATTAAGCATCTACCAGCACCCAAAATTAACCAGAAAGTAAACAGAAAATCCAGAATGTCCAATGCAGAAAATAGATGACTTGTGATTTCATTACTTGAGATAACCTTGGGCAGAGCCATAACAGGAATCACAGTTGTTTGCCCAGAATGAAATATTCTTGGATGAAAAATCATGTGTTCTCCATACTGTGTAGGGAGCAAATAGCATTTGAGTAGGAGATGGGTTGTTGGGACTGCACTGTTGTAATTCTAGCATTGCATGTTTTTTGTCTCTGTAAAGTTGTTCTCTCCTTTTTTTTATCTCAGCATCACTTTTGGTGAAAAGTAACTGTTACTAAACCTGAGGAGAAATGGATAATCTTAAGATACTAAATATTCATAGTGATTTGAGGTCGTCTTGGGAGAGTACTACATAAATAGTTAAAATTCCTTTGCAGGGTCATTGTGGGAATGCGTGTGCCCATGTACACATATATCCACGTGTACGTGTGTGAACAGAGTAGATCTGGGTTGAACTCCTTCATCTACGTGCCTGTTTTAGAGACTAGTGCTCCTTGGGATGCAGTTGTTTAATGTATAATTCAGTGGAACTATACTTGCATGTTATTTTGAAGTGAGAATTATATATGGATTTGCACTTGCTTTTTTATCAGGTCAGAATGCTGCCTTGTTGTACTTGTAAAACAGCAGTCCTAGTCACCTCACTGGTGCATAATAAGTGATTTTACAGCGAGGGCTGCAGCATTTTCTAGTTATAGTACCAAAATGAAAATTGTTCTCTAGTGGAGACCCTAATTTCTCTGCTCCATTTGAAATAAAGCATAGGGATTTTGTTGTTTTGAAGGCCTTTTCGTGTGGCTTATGCCTTACAAATGCACTTGTTATAGCCTTCTCCTGTTAGCTTCAGAGGTTATTTTCAGTGATTGTGATGACTCCAAGCAAACAGAATAAAGATAATGCTCAGTTCTGTAACACAGCTCAACTTCCTAATTAGTAGCTGCATGAAGGGATGTTGTGCCACATGCATTTGTTTCACCTGATGAGCCTATCTTATTCCCTGATTATTAGTTCAGAGCAGCGTTACTGCAGCTCCTGGAGATCTCAAGTGTCTTGAAAATATCGGTGATTTAATCTGGCAAGTGCCTATGGTGTCAGGAAGAGCAGGGGTGGGGGCTCTCAAGTAAAAGCTACTCGGAAATGTATGTGACAATCTCCTGGAGTGCTCGTAACAGACACTCAGGCTCCTGAACGTGTCTCTGTTTTGGAAGCAAGTAAACCCTCCAGCGCCCACAGGGAATGTTCCAAACCTGTGGGTGCCCCTGAACCTCCTGTAAAGCTCCAAGTTATTTAGAGGATGTGTAAAATCACACATAAAATAGCAGCTTTCACACATTTGAGGATGCCTATTAGAATATGCAAATGACAACAGTGCAAATGACACCATTTACTCTGGAAAGCATACAAATGTGTTGTGCTTTTCTGCTCAAGGAGTGTACCAATAGCTGACAGAAGCCTGAGGATATGTGTATGATTCATGAGCTGCTTTAAAAAAAAAAAAAAATGGATATGTAACTGTTAGCACCTGCGGTATGCTAGTGAAGGTGACAGTACTTTAAAAAACAAGTATCTTTTCATGACTGCTGCAGTTTTAAGCAGAGATAGAAATCCCTCCAACACATGGTCTGTGATATTACTATCTCTTCAAAGACTGAAGGCAGAATCAGTCTCTTTAAGGTGCACATTGAAGAGGGAAAAAGAAATACTGGGCAGTGCCACAGACCATAAAATGTCTCAGTGCGTGCTGAGCACATTTTCAGTGAATTCATCTTCCTCTGGTTCCCCCAGGGTTCTTCTCTGTCCTTAGAGGAAGAAATAAATAGTGAACTTTAAGATAAAACTAGGAATTAGAAACCAGAAATGTGCCTATAACTGCAGTATGGGCAAGTGGTTTGGTGACGTGTGTACTTGGGGCAGGATTGCTGACCCCTCTGAGTCAGGCCTGCGTTTGAGCCCCGCTGCTCCCTGTGCTGTTGAGAATTAATGAGCTGATGGAGAAGGTTAGGGACCTTCCTTTGCACCACCTTCTGTCTGTGTCATCAAGAAGGCAGGCCCTTTTCTTCCTCCTGCTCACTGCAGGGAAAGAAAAATAAAGACAAGGGTCGTACAAGCTTTTGGGATTCTTCAGCTATTCCAGAGCACTGCCTGCAGGCTGGACAGGACCACAGCAGAGCTGATCCCAAAGGAGATGCTCCCCACCTTCATGGGCCCATGAGCCATGGCAAAACCTTTTGAACTTCACAGGGTGTGACTGGGAATAGCATGAAGCTCTGGGCAGAATGCTCAGGGGTTATTCCTGATATACACAAATGCATCCCTGCGGCACAAATTACCTGCAGATTTAAATTCTGTAATTTCTGTGTGAAATTGGCACCAAATTTAGAATAATAACAAGCACTTGTTTTTGTGTGAGATTTTAGGAGAATCACCAGAAAGTCATAATTTTGTTAATTTTTGCTAACTCTATTGGAACAGCTTGCGAAATAATGTTACAAAAGTCATGCAAAAGCTACAATCAGTAAATAAAAGTGCCAAGTGAGGGGCAAGGAGAGCCACAAACTGTTGATGATATGTGGTTATTGAAAATACACTTGTAGTGTAGGGTGAGTTCACAGGTCTTAATGCAATTGGGCACTAATAGCAGTTTAAAGTGCAGCAGTATAATACTTTTCATGCTGGGTTTATCGGGGCATTTCTATGACATTTTAGCTGCTAAGAGCAGGTTTGTGCCTGCTGGGGGAATGTGCTTAGATAATTAGATAAGCAAGGAAGGAATTTTAAATAGTGCCCAAGGGTGTTGGGGTATCATTCCTCTGGTGTTAGGGAAAGGAAGGCTTCGTGGTGGCATGCAGAGACTGTGTGGGAGGTCAGACAATATCATTTATCAGAGTGCTTCCAAGAATGGTGCACGGACACTCTTTGAGTTGCACGGCTCCTTCATTTGCAAGAATTGGCAACTGTGCACTGTAAGCCCAGTGCATCTGGAATGAAAAATAATAGTTTTTCTTCTAAAACCATTGAACTGTTATTGTAAGGTTGGGAAGAGAATTGCATATGACTGGTTAGGGGATCAGCTACCGGGTTTATGGAGCCCATTTTGCTTGGTTGTACTCATCTCTCACCAAACTGATGAGTCATTTCTCCCCAGTAAGGAACGAAGTGTGTTTGTTAACTGGGCAGCAGGTGTTTTAATTGGTTCATCTGTCTGACTCCACAGGAGCGTCTCCTGCTCTCTGTACTTCCTCGACATGTTGCCATGGAGATGAAAGCTGACATTAATGCCAAACAGGAAGACATGATGTTTCATAAGATCTACATCCAGAAGCATGACAATGTCAGGTAAGAACAGCAGCCTGTCTCCCATCCTGTCTCCCTAGAGGGACTCTCTCAATGCTTGGCCCTGAAACACCCAGGGATGAAGATGTCACTGACACATAATCCAAAATAAGTGTAAAGACTCCAAAGTGTCACTAGCTGACTTTTGAAAGTTTTTTTTATAGGACGGTAGGAGGATTGCCTCATTCCAGCAATATCTTCCTTTGAGAAGTGACTTGAACTGATCTCTTTCCTTACATTTTCTTTTTTTTTCCCTTTCTTCTTTCCTGGAGTAAGTGTTGATGGTTTTGAGTAGGTGTTATATTGGGGGTCAGTTATTTCTGGACAATTACAAGCACCCCTCTGATAAGACATGATGGAATGCAAGTTAAAAATTTGGAACACTTCCTACAGGGTGAATTGCAGAGCCTGGCTAAGGTCAAGATTTTCTGGAGTGGTTTCTGCCAGTTTGGAATTACAAGCAGGAGCTCCATTAGTGACAGCCTTGACAGCTGCTCAGTCATCCAGCAATGTGTTGTTCCTTAGTCTACCTGGATGAGGAGAAGAATTTGATATCCAGTCTTTGGCAAGTCATGCAAAATCAAACTCAGCCTGTGTTGCTGGGGCAGTCCAGCCCCAGGAGCTTCTGAAAATCTCCTGGTTCCCACAGTTTCCCAGGGAAGAGGCAATAAAGTAGTACTTCATGTGGCTTGATAGCTTTATAGGCTGCAGTTGCAAAGTTTAAGTTAATCTTGATGCATTTCACCTCTGCTGTTGTACCTGATGTCTTTGGAGATCACTTATGTCTCAGCTAAGCCAGGTCCTGGAACTGTGTAACAGCTCTTTCAGTCTATAAATACTTCTTTTGAGACACGGGGGCTGGGGACAGAGAGCTTCCCTTACAACGAGAGTTTTTCCTGTGAACTCCCTGTGTAGCCTTTCTCTCTCATGCACCTTTAGTATGTTGGCAAATTGTATTTTCTGATACTTTATGCTCAACAAATAAAAGTGATTTTCTTTACATCTCTAACATACTGCACCCTCCAACAGTTGACGTGGAAAAATCCACATGAAATTCTCATGCATTTGGAGACATTATCTTAGGATTGAGGATAGCTGGGACAGGCAATGTACAAGCAGAAAACTGGGAGGTTGCTCAGTATTGAATGTAGAGTCCTACATAGAATTCACTGAAATCAGGGCGAATCTGTATGCTGGCTAGGATGGAATTCAGCCCTTCAGTGTTTTTGTTTGTGACTCAGTAAATAGATAAAGATCCACTAGCAACACTGAAGACAAAAACAGTATCAGAAATGAAAGACAATAATGGTTCAGTGATGAAAAATAAGGGATATATGCATGGTGATGAAGGGGAGGGGAAGAGGCCATCCACAGTGCCCTCAGCAGACTTTGTCCTACAGTAAATTAAATTTTGTGTCTTCACATTCATTTTTTCCTTAATGACACTGAGCTTGTTCAAGTAGGTGTGTAAATTTCTTGTGATAGATGCTGACTGTGAATTACTTTTTTCCATTACTCAAAGGTCAACTTGACATTCAAACTAAGTGCAATTCATTAGATATAGCATGAGACTATGGTATTTCAGTCTTTCACATCAATTTCCATATGTCATTATTTGAAAGTTGTTCAGTAGTCAAATCTTAGTAAAGCGGATTATCTCTTTAGGATGATACTGATTGGAAATTTTAATTTATATGGCTACATATACAAAAACTAAATTAACAATAATGAAGTAAGTTTGCAAATGAAAAATTTTAAAGGGGTAAGGGGAATCTGATGGAACAGTTGTGATTGGAAAAAAATAGCCCAAAAATAATGGCTGGTATGAAGACATGGAGATCTCAAAAGATGCATCAAAAAATGGCACATGGCTAAGAGTACAGAAAGAGAAAAGAGTTAGCTATGATTTTCAGCTGTGGCTGTGAAGAAACATGAAAGGTGAAGCACATATACATAAATGGGTATGTGCACCAGTCAGTTCCTGACAGGTAGCTAACAGGACGCTTGCAAACATTTAATTTTCACATCTTGCATATTTATTGAAGAATATAAGCATTTATGTAACAGTTTCACTTCTGCAGCTTAAAGGTAATTTCAAATTTGTTCCTCATGGTAATGAGTGTTTAGGAATCAGGCCCTTGCAGGTGCCGACTATCTCCAGTGCAAAGGGACTCTAAGGTCTCAAAAGATCTTGCAAGAGGAAGGAACTTAAATGATATTTTCCTCAAAGTGTGGGCTTTGTTGTCCGTGCCTGTGAGGTCCTAAATCAAAGCCCACTGAAATCATGGAAAAGGCTGGAAAAGTGAGATAAGAAATAGGAATAAAATAGTGTATGTGCTGAGAGCAAATAGAAAATAACTCAGGAACATCTCATCTTCATGTACTTTAGGGAAATGAATAACTAAGTACGAATATTGAAGAAAGGAAACATGATTTGGAACAAATGACTCATTTCACACCAGGAGTTCAGCACGGAGCCTTTGCTCTTGCCTGGGTGCACTGAAACCACCTCTAGTGGGAATGACTGTGGATGATTTTGAAGCATTTACATGCACACAGAAACACCATGGAGGGGGGAGGCAGCATCTCAGTGATGCTGATTAATGAACTGGCTGAATAAAAGCAAGCATGCTCTTTACTTTGCGCAGGGCAATGCTCAAGGGGAGGCTTTTGAGATGAGAACGCTCCAAGCAATTTTGTTTTGTGTTCGTCACTATTCAAAAATGTCATAAGATCTAAGTTTTTATGAGCTAAAGGTTATTGTGTCAAGGCAATTGAGAAGTATGTGAAGTCAGTGCAAGGGTGCTGTGCCCAGCCATTGAATCTGGCTTCCTGTTGATGATTTATCAGCAGGAGCATTTCCTCTGCAGTTCAGAGGAGTGGAAGGTCTGTGTGTTTGCACAGAGGTGTGGGTTTTCCTTCTCCATCAGCTGTATTCAGAGATTCTTTTTTCCCCCATTCTCCCAGATTGTGTATAAAGGTAGATTTTAAATGAAAGTATAATGGATGGGAATTTTTGTTAGCTATTGATTTAAAAGTTTGATTGTCGTCTTAGTGCCTGGAACCTGACATCTTGATTTTTACTGGATCTTCAGAATGAGGTTGCTCTCCAAACTCAGTCAACATGGAAATAATGAGGCTCTGGATCCATCCAGATGGGTTTAACTTGGGTCCTTTGAACTCAGGAGGGACAGGAGCACAGCCTCGTGCACTTAGCCTGGTTTGACATTTTGTGTGGGAGAAGTGGCTTACTAAATTCTCTTCCAGACAAGATTAAATATTTTAATTTTCAGGGATGATTGGGTCTGGGCTTTTGGGACCACCTCTAATTTTAATTAAAATCCAAACCCAAACCACTCTACCAGAAGAAAACGTTATTCTAAAATTATGTGAAGTTAATATATGTAAGCTTTCTTTTCCAGTTTAAAAATGAAGTGTCCTTAACTTTCAAGTTCTGCTGTTATATGCTTAGTTTTAGGTTCTAGGTTACATGATTCAGGTTTTTTTTTTGGTTTGTTTTGTTCTTTTTTTTTTCTTTTTGTTTAAGAAAAAGAAGTCAATTTAAACCTGTGTAGAAGAGCTCTTCCTTAAGTACCAGTAGTAAGTCCATAAAACACAGCCATGATCCTTTAATAAGGAGCAGTTCTTCTATGATATTGCTTACTGTGTTACACTTCTCTTAGAGGGTGGGCTATCTCTCCATAAGGGAAAGATGATTTTTTAATCCAAAATACTGTGGTCTTTTTGACCTGAATTGGTAAAAGACAATCCTTTTTGAGCAAATCTTTTTATCTGGACTTCCTGCAAATGAGTTCATAATCTCCTGGTTATTGTTATGGAAAGTAAAGTTCAGAGACTAATTTATCCACAATGAAAATATAATTTCCTGTAATTTTTGGCAGCAAAATTTGTTTCAGGATTATGTTCTTCTGAAAATTTTAGTGTGGTGACAAAACGAAGATGAAAATATTTGAGGTTAATACATTCTTTTTTGATGCACATGAACAGAACCTTTAAACAGAGAATGAAACAGTTTCCTGTCCTGATTTATGGAATAGAATTAACTCTGACAAATCCAGAACCTCAGAACATGATTTGACCTTTCCCACATATGAGTGTGTGTTAAATATAAAGTCTATTGTCAAAAGCAATCAGGAAAGGAGTTCCCAAGACTATGCAAGTAATTTTGGATAAACAACAAGGTGAATTATGTAACTAAATTTGTTCATGTTATCATGAATGAGATTAAGTCTGATAGACAAGCTCTAAATTATGCATAGATAATATTGTTTATCTATCATGCTTCCCAGACAGAATTTTAAGTGTTTTACATTACTATTGCTATTTATAGTGTCTCACTGCAGTGATAATGGCTTTAATGTTATCTAGGTTTGGCCAAATATAGTAATCTCTGTGCTATAAAAGGAGGCTTGAAGTCCTCTGTGAAGGGATAAAGGTTGGCTTTGTCATTGAAATTCCTTTGATGAACTGTTTCAAGCAGCTTATTTTAGGGCTGGCATCCAAGTGCAGTAAAAGTGACAGTTTCCTCTCTTCTCCCCTTCACATAATTCTTATGAATCATGTACTCAACAACATTAAACTGTTTTTAGAGTTCTTTAAACTTCTTGATAACTTGAACTAAACCATTTGCAAAAATGAAACAAGACCATTTGCTTTCAGCTTTTTAAATGAAAAACATTTGCAACTTGTCTTCTGATTTAATGACATTCTAACACCAAAAAGTTTTCCCCTTAAAAAGGACCAAATATTTGCTTTTTGGCTGAGTGTCAGGGTATTCAGACCAGCTGTGTCAACTTAACCTCTTCACCTCTTAGGTGGTGTGATGCCTAATTAGTTGCTTATGAAGTTTTTTAAATTCCCAGGTTGCAAGGTTCTATGGAATTGTGAACTATGACATTTGAGGAAAAATTCAACAAAGCAAATATCTTTTTCTTCCCTCCTCCCACTGTCCTTACACACAGGACATCCGTTTTTAACATTTCTTGGCAGTGAAGGACTTATGCTCCTTAATAAATAAAATTACATTATGGCAGGTATAAATTTCTGACAGTTCTTCCATGGATATTTTCAAAGATTACACAATCCCTCATCTCAGCCAAAGTTTGTGTAACTTTAATTTCTCTGGAAGGCCTCATTGCCAGGAAAGGGCAGGAGCAGTAACTTTTTTAATATTTACTATATAATCCATCTTCTTCCTTGTCTTCTTTCCTTTTTGTGGGGAGGCAGGATGAAAATTGATGGTTTATGTTTGAAAACAAGGAAGAGCAGCATTAAGCAGGAGAAAGCCCAGGAGCCAGTTTTATCCACATCTTGCATCCTTGCTGCTGCTCTCCCTGCTACTCTGTGATTTTCTATTTCCTCCAAAGTGTATTGATGAGTTGGTTGGTTGTTTCTCAGACTCAAGGCTTGGCAAGACCTCTCCCTCCTTTTCTTTATTGAAGGCATGTGCCCACGAGCAGTAGAAAGTTATTTTTGCCCGTAGGTGGGGGGTAACTGTGGGTTTCATATGAATTCAGAGCATTTAATTGCTGTAACTTCTGGTTGAGGCTGTAGGATGAGAAAAGTGAGTAGGAGGGAAATGAGCCTGCCCACGTCTTTCCCCAAATGACAGCAGTGAATTTTACCTAAGCAGGAACTCTCTCTGTCAAGACCCAGCTCCTGGGAGATTCACCTATGCCTGCCGGGGGTGAATCTTTGCTTTTTAATGTTGCAGGTTTTTTTTTTTTCTTTTAAGTTAGCAAGAAGTTTTAGGGAGTGCAGAAGTAGGTTTCACCCATGGATGAAGGTGAATTACTCTGCTCTTACCACCACTAATCACTTGGCTCTTCCTAGTCAATTTGTTGTTTTCGAGAGGAAAGTCAATTTTGGAGATTGTCAGTCACACTAAAATTCGTGTGTAAAGAAATTCACTTACTTTGCTGCCTTGTTACACCTGGAGTTGACCTCAAAACTGTGCAATAAGGCTGGGTGTTAATATTACAGGGGATGTTTCAACTCAGAATCACTCTCTCTTGATAATAAATGTATTGATGGTTCAGTCATGAAAACTCTTAAGCCAGAAAATACAACAGTTTTATATATTTTAGCAAATCTACCTCTTTGTGCGTGTGCACAGCAGCCTTTAAGAACAAATACATGCTAACTTGTTTAAGTATTCATTTGCTCTGTGATCTTCCTCTTTGAACTGGGAATAAATTGTGATCTTGGTCCCTGCTGGGAGCCCCTGGTGTCTTCAGGGGCGTGAGCGAGCCTTGTATCCTCTGAAGAACAAACCAGATAAATAACTGGCTGCAGGGCACCCCGCGGGACGCACTCCCCAAACACGTGTGGTGGAATAAAGATAACATCCCCAAAGTGCAGCGTGCCAGGTGACTGCAGATCTGCAGCCACCAGCAAGCCGGCAGCAATTAGGAAGGGCCTGTGATGTATAATTCACACCCTGCTATTCTGAGTTTACACAGGGGCCTGTGAAGTTCACAGGGTGATGGATTGAAGAGTGTTAGATGTTTTAATGATGAAATACTGTGAATAGTAATTTGGAGGGAATAATGAAGGTGCCTGTACGAGTTTACAGAGCAGAATTTTAACTCATCAGGGTTATTTGGATTGTCTTTTTTTCTTCAATAGTACTAAGAATAAATTAAATTTTTAAAAATGTAACTATGACTGCTGATTGGCCTGATAAAAACAAATGTATCAAATTTATAGTAAAAAAAGCGCATCAAATTATGTTTATTCAACTAATTCACTCCCAGTCCTCTGTACTCTGGAGTAACCTTGACAAGAAAAATTGAGTAGTCTCTGAACAAAACTTTTCTTTTGTGAAGACGTGCTTTTACAGAGTTGCTTTTCTCCTGTAAAGACTTTGTGAAATTTCAGTTGATGAACTGCTTTGTCATGTAGTTAACATGCAAAGTGGTTTTAAGAACATTGAGTTTATATAACATTTGAAGAGGTTTTTATTAAAATCATCCTACCTTTTTGCTTCCTCCCTAGATGATAATGACTGAAAAGCAAAAATTAGTTAAACTTTTTATTCTGCAATGCAGGGAACTTTGCAAAACTATTTGAAGCTCTCTTACAGAAGCTATAAAACAGAGGCGCAGTTTTGGATGGGGATGGATTAACTTCTCTTGTTTTATACTATATTTATATCCCTCAACAATTGCTGCTAATTTGTGCATCTGTTCCTACTGGTGTATATATAATTTTGACACTGGATAAATAATGAAGAAGAGACAAAAGCTGAAACCAATTAGTGGAGAGGAGCTCTCGAGTGGTCTGGCATCCTGTGACTCAAGTTAGTACATTGCTAACTTGAGTCTATGTCCTCTCGTAAATGAAAGTCACAGTGTAGTTTTTAAACTTTCTCTTTTTTAGTAACTTTGGTTTATACTAAGTAGTGAAAAAGTTGGAGAGAGGTAGGTACTGACTGTGCAGTCTGCATGATTGCGAGTTTTTGTAAGAAACCAAGCTAAGAACAGATCACTTCAAAAACAGAACTAACAGAAATGAGGAGCACCAGAGGACTGCACAAAAAAACCAAAGGAGGCAAAAGACCCAAAGATTAAATTCATTTCATCACACACATCCCATTGGCATGGCATTGCCCTTGTGGAATGATAGAAGTGCTCTTTTTAGAAAACTGAGGTTTTTCTGTGTTTATTTGTGTTACTGTTACAAAGCCCAAGAAGGATGCACACAATTTTAAATGGTGGGAATAAGGATTTGTAAAACTGTGTAGTTTCTGGGGACTCTGAAGTTTGCAGATAGCTTTTAGAAACTGGGAAGTGTCTGTGTGATGCTATTTAAAAAGCAACCAAAATATAGGAATATAGGTGTTATCTCCCTTGATACCATGACCAGCAGAGATCTTTGTGGTTGCTGTATGTGATTTTGGCAAATATCTGAGGCTCTCAAAGGCACTGAGAAAATCTAAGCAAGCTCTTGACCAGTAACCATGTCCCTATTTTGAATCAACCTCCTAAATTGATATATATAGGAGGATCATCAACATTCAAAAATCAAAATCAACTTCCTCATCCCCAGTTGTACAGAGCAAAAGACAAAAAACCTGGTGTGGTGACTATTTATAAAACTTGGATCTGTGTGACTATCAGCAAAATATTCTCTGCTAGGCTCTGTTGCAGAGATCTCTCCAGTAAGGGGCATGCAGAAGGCAGGGTGACCAGGGCTTTGTTCGGTTGTAAGATCAGCTGCAAATGCCTGTTTGTCCCACCAGCAGCTGAGCAGAGCTTCTGGAAGCACAACTTGCCCTTTCACATGAAAAGGTACGTGTAGGAAGCAGTGGGGAATTTTCCCAGCAGAGTTACAGAAGTGACAGTTTGATCCACCAAGTCAGCTCATTGTTTTGGGGTTTTTTGACAGTGGTGGTTTGGGTAGGTTTTTTAATTTAAGCATGATTCTTTGCAGAGTGTGATCATACACTGGCTCCATTCCTGCTCGCTGTGGGGAATGTTGCTAATAGAAGGTTACTAGGACAACCCTCCTTCTTCTCACAACTACTTAATTTCTGTTATCTCCAAGGCCTGGCAGAGCCATACATCAGTGCTGAATGAGGCAGCAATTCAGAAAGGTGCTTTGTAACTCCCTGGACCATGAAGGAACGGAGAGAACCTGTCACAGAGCTGATGGGATATTAGTGGGGAGGAGAGGTAGGCAAAAATATGGGAAAGACAAAAAAAAAACTTGGAAAGAAAGGAGCAAATTTACCAATTGTTAGCATGTCTGGAGGAAAAGAGAAGGGGGAATGGAAACCAGATGCAAGCAGGTGTAGATAGTGGACAGTTATGTGCCATAGCAGTGCTGATGGAGAGCCTCCATTCCCGGCAGCACGCACGCCAATGCACCCTGCTTTGTGCCTTGGCTGTTTCCAAAGAATGAGCTAATAAGAATCAATTTGTAGAACAAAACAAACAAAACTTTGGCTTCTGCTCAGGGGAACTTGAGCAATTGCAGTTACAGATCAGGCTTCAACAAATGCCAAGAGCTGATCCATAAAAGTATAATTATTCTGTTTCATTTGGAACCTTTTGTTCTGGATTGCATTCAAAACTACTGTAAGCCCCTTTGTGAGATTCATTTCCTTTCCAGGCAAGAGAAAAAGAGGCCTTTTCATTTAATAGTTCTACTTTGTTTCAATTAAAAATGAGAAAAAACTCACATCCTTGCCTTTCTTCCCTAAGATTCTCCCCTTCTGCAGAATAGTGGCCAGCAGGTCACAGTTTAGGATGACAGGTCTCATGCAGAGACAAAGTTGTGTTACAGAGTGTAAATTTTAAGTGATTTTCTGTTTTTAATATCCAGTACTCTTTGTAATTTTCAGCTGAAAACTGACTAAAATTGTGTTATTGAAATTGGAAGTGATTACAAATTTCTTGCAAAGCCCAGGAACATTGAAATTGCGGGTGTGGCTTACCTGAGCTGCTTTTCCTTGGAAGTATGCAATGGGGGAAGGAGTAAATTGAAAATGATATCTTGTCTGAAAACTTAAAACCTGAGATGGACAGTGAGTGCTTTAATTTGACTTGGTAGTGAGGCTGATCAGAGCTCAGAAATGCCTGGCTCCCATTGCAGAAATGTCCTGATGACTATGTCTTGAAGGCTCTGAGGAACTGTGCCTAAGGAACAGGCAGGGAGCGTGCACAAACACACACACTCTGTGCTGGGGACTTCTCACGAGCGCTGGCTGTATCTGCCGGGGAGCGAGAGGGGCGGTTCCGCTGGGCTGCCGTGCCAAAGGGGCATCTTTCTGTTCCTCACTAAAATGGAAACTCAGAGAATTAAGTAATTCAGTTGACATTCCACGTGGCAGAAAGTACAGCACAGAGGTAGCGAAGACCTGAAGAGGCACAAGTGAGAGGCCCACCAAGCTCATCGTGAGCGTGGAGGCTCAACCCGTGTGCCAGGGTAGGTTATCTGGATTTGGTTTTCCCATGTACCAGAGGGCGTTTGAGGCCACATCTCCTAGGAGAGGCCGTAAATGAAGAAGGCATCCTCATTCTCTTTTGTTAACTCTGTTTCTTTTCTTTATACAAAAGAACCAAACCCCGGAGCAGCGGCTTGAATCCCACTGTCCCATGTCACAGCGCGCACCATAATCAGCAGGGCAGAGCGGAGCGCTTGCTGTCTCTGCCTCTAATTATTCTGAGTATTTTATATGTAATGAGCAGCTGCAGCGTGAGGTCCTGAGGGCACCCCTGTTCCCAATCCAAAATAGCCAGTTGTCCAGTTCAGGCTGGATTCAGGCAGAGGAAAAATTAGATCCATGTTTTCTCACATCTTGGGTGAAGGGTCTTGGGAGATGGTTTCCTTGCTTTTAATTTCACTCCATTTACTTATAAATAGCAGGCATTTGCAAAATACTGGGGAATCAAGGATACAAATTTCTGTGTACGTTTCTGTACCTTAAAGATGTGCCAGTTTTCTGTGTTAGGCCAGTGGTGTTTTAGCTGGCAGGAATCTTGGCTCCCAGGTAAGATTTGGCTACAGTCATGTAGATGGCAGCACAGATGTGGGAGGGATTCTCTTAAATGCTGGACACATACTATTTCTTATTGTAGCTGCTGACTTAGTCTGAGCCCTGTCTGTTCTTAATTCAAACAAACAAATAACAACCAAAGAAATAGATTAAACAACAGTCAAGTATTCCTGTAAGATGCTATCATGAGGCTCAAACTGAAGTGAAAAATTACTTGCCAGGGTTTGTAGCTCTGGTGGTCTTTGATTAACCACAGCAGGTCCTAAGCAGCCAGAAGGTGCAGAAGCCAAGGGGATCCTAGGGATGACTTTCTTTTGGCTTTGACTGCTGTTAACTTCTTTTCTGGTTCTGTTTACAAGGATTCTGAAGACTGGATGTTACTAGCAGGATTTTTTTTTCAGTTGCATAAGGATTGAGAAAACAGTATCTGTCTGACTCTTCCACAGTGAATGGCTTTCAAGTTAAGCCATGGCTGCAGTTACTGTGCTCTAGCTGTGACACTATAAATAAAGTTATTAACAGCAATATGTAAATGGGTTTCTATTTTTGTTCCCTGTATTGTTTGCAAAATCTAGGGCAGTTATTCAGTAAGAATCATCTGCTATTTAGCACTGAGCCTACCATCATTTGATGTTGTGTGGGCTGCTGCGCTTCCCCCCCTTGCTTGCTTTCTTTCTTTCTTTGCAGTGGCTATT
Organism: Cnemophilus loriae; assembly: GCA_013397755.1. Classification (NCBI taxonomy): domain Eukaryota; kingdom Metazoa; phylum Chordata; class Aves; order Passeriformes; family Corvidae; genus Cnemophilus; species Cnemophilus loriae. The sequence goes on along the minus strand of VZTF01002536.1, from coordinate 593,893 downwards.
AGAACCCAGCACTTTTGCAAGTTTGTTTATTGTGGTATATAAGAAATAGAGTAGCTGTGCTAAGCATTTTCGGGCTTCCGGAGAGCAGCTTGGTGCGTAAGAATAGGGAATCATCTTCTGGTATCTGAACTTCAGGAGCACTAAACCCAGCCATACAAACACCAAGTACCACAGCTGCCATTTGCCTTAGGGAGCCTCTTGCAAATTCCAGGTTGTTCAAAGATCTTTATGGTTTGTGTTCTGTTTGCATGCTCCGTTTCCTTCCACTGCCCTCTCCACTGCTCCAGATCTGCCTGACAGCCCCAGGCCCTGTTCATGCTGGAAACTTGTACCACATCAATGCATGCAGTTACAGCACAGACCCCAAGGGAGAACATCGATGTGTTGTTTTAGAAACACTTTTCTACAGTCATGGCTGCCCCTGTCTGGAAGAGCAAATTTTTCTGATCCGAGGCATCTGTTAGAAACCTGAATGTATCAGTGCTAGGGACAGGACCGGTGTGGCTGTTGACATGGATACTCTAAAAGACATTTCACTTGAGGCAGTTCGTTCAAACTTCTTCCTTCTCTGCAAGTGAATTCAGCTCTGGATTCTCCAGATCTCCAGCAGAGAAAGTCCCAACCTGTTTGTCCTGTGACTCGTTAGCCACAATTTTATTGCCAGCTGTGTTAGCCTTCAGATGGGCATGTGTCCTCCCTGGCCCTTAAATTCCATTTCATGCAGCTTTGTGGAAATCAAAATTGCTGCTACTGTGATGGCATAGAAAGTAAACAGAAATTACCCAGACTGGTTTTGCATAGATGTAGAAAGATCTGAAACAGCAACTTTCCTCTTATTTTTATGCTATGAGACACATTACCATATTATATGTTTTAAGTGCTCTCCAAGGTGGCTTTCTATGCTGTAGAAAAGATCTGGTCAGACTCTATTGATTTTATTGATATAAGTTCACTGGTAAACTAATAGCTGTTTGCAGGAACTACATTTGGAGATAATATTTTGTGAATATTGAGAGTAGCAAGCAAATGGCTTGGTGAAATATCTTAATGCATTAACACAGAAATTAAATTTTCCAATGGAAAATGCAAGAGAAAAGCCATTTCTTTATATGCAGATCTGTTATTCTGGTGGTGGCAATTACAGTAATTCTCTTGAAATCAAGTTAAAATTATATGTCTGCTTCATTATGAGAAGAAACCACTGATTGCAAAAATCAGGGGGGATTTAGGGGAAAGTTAGACTTACATATGCAGTGAGCAGACCTACCATCACCATGGTTCCTGCTCCAGCATGTCAGGAGTAGGGTTTGTGTGGATATTTCCTGGACTTAGGAGGCCAGGATTCACATTCCTGCTTTGCCAGGGTTTTCCCATGTCATCTTGAGCATCTTTGTGTATTTTATCTATGTACCATACTGCTGTCTCTAGAAAACAGTGTGGTGTTGCTTTTCTAGCGCCAATGGCATTTTAACAGTTGCTTAATGTCACTGCTTACTGTCTATGAAATCATGGAAATATGCCAAGTATTAGGAATATGAGATCTGTTAGGGGCTGAAGAGGTGCATGGAATTTCATATTCCCTGTTGAAGGACCATCTTTGCGTAGAAATCCTTACGTAGTGAGCTCACCTGAACTGCCTTCAGAGGAGTGGTTTTACTGCTGATACTGATTGTACAGAATTTCATTATATTTACCTTGTTTCTCCATGGAAGTTGGAGTTTTCTGTGTCACCAAAGGGAACCAAAGATAGATATCAGCCCAAGTGCCACTGGTCAGTTCAGATGTGATGGAAAGGTCACACTTAAAAAGGAAAAAAAACCCTTAATGTTAAATTATAGCCCTTGTAAAGTTGGGAGACTTTACTTGTGAGTTGAGGGTATCTATTCATTACTGCTTCTTATCAGGTAAGAGAAATTAATGTAGTGTACAACAACCAGATAACAATTTCAATTTCCTGCAGGATTTTTTCCTTTTCATTTGATTCTGATATTGCAACCAATCTCCCTTGTCACTGAAAACACGATGTGGTTTATTATTAAATTTATTATCAGGTTTGTTTATTAATCAAATAACATTGATCCCTCAGTTAATGAGCTGTGCCATTTTCTTTGGACAGCCATTTTAACTTTCAAAATAACTGACGAAGAACTATGTCTTCATTTTACAGTTCCTCTCCACTGTTGTTCATTGGTGTTTCTCAGAAAAGTGACCACTATAAAGTGTGCACAGCTAAGTGTCTCTAAATGCTTTGGGCCCATATCTCTTTACAGTTTCATCAGTGTAATTTTGAAAACACAACTGCTCAACTACATTTAAAAGTATAGAAGTGAGGGGGCAGCAAGTCCACTCATGCTGACTGTTCCAAGAGGGGCAGGAAGACTCGTGTTCGTGTTCTTCAGCACTCAGTTTTCCCACCAAATGGCCACTTTGTATTATTGATCTAATAAGCTACCAGTGGCAGTTGTGTACACAGAACATCACATCGCGTGTCCATTCTCAGCTGATCCGTTGGGAGTCTGCGTATTTTGCTACCTACTCACTTTGGGGAAGGCACAATTGCTCCTTAATGTTTGAAATTACGACATTTGTATACTAATGTAATGTTTTCATTATGTAGTGACTTTCCGGAGGGAAAACCCTGACTTGCTGAAATGACAAGGTAAATAAATCCCAAAAGGACAGGACACTGGGAAAGCTAGGGGAAAGAGCCAAGAAGTAAGGTTAGATTGAAATGACGGCTGCATGCAGAATTACTGCAGCTTTTTGGATAGAGTATACAAAAGCATCATTGTTTGCCCGAATATCCATGATACCAGGGAAGAACAGACTGAAGGCAGTTTTCACAGCTATGAAGAGCCCATTCTTTCTCCATCAAATTCAAAGACCTGAGCAATATATAACAGAAAGCATCACAAACCTGATTAGAGGCAATTTCATCTCTATGCCATGTGCCTGAGCCAGGATATACATGTGAAACTGTTAACTGTGACAAAATTTATTACTCTCTTGCCTTCTCTGACAACCAATTGATTGCTGGCACACAGCCTCTTTGCAACAGGTTTTCTTGTGCTTTAATGCTTAAATTTTCAGTTGTTTCTCTTTCCTACCCTGCTGCTTCTGTAGCTTCAGTCAATTTTGCAAAGTATTGTCTCTAAGAGAAGGCAGGAAGGAATAGTGCCTTCCTGCCCTGAAGAGAACTACAACTCTGTTGGTTCCTTTTTTCAGAATTCTCTTAGCTCTGTTGTCCTACTTATTGGTTTACAGCAGGATTTTGATATCAGAGATTGCTCTAATCCCAGAAAACAGACTGCAGCAATGCTCACAGAAAAAAGCACACCTGAAGTTTGAGAACCAGAATATGGCTTTTCCTTTCTGTTTTACATGCAGTTCTGGATTTCAGGCTGTCTTGTGGAACAAAAACAAATCTGAGATTTATTTTGGTGTGGGCTGCATTCAGCTCCAGTTTGGACAGGCCTGCCAGCTCTTTCATACTGGTTGGGCTGAGCTGGGTGGGTTTGGGCTTGGTCGGAGCCAGAGCAAAGGTACGTGGTTGGGGTCAGCACTGTGCATGCGTCCTTCCTGCAAACGGCTCTGTCCTTCAACTTTGCCCTCTTAAACTTCCTTGGAGATGGAATGAATTTGGCATCTTTTGCATTAACATGTTTTTTTCCTCCAACCAGAACAATTAGAAAAAAATTGGCATTCCCATCAATCCCTTCTTAGATACATGAAAAAGGTCTAAATTTCCTCCTTCTTGATAACACAAGGTCTTATTTAAGATGGTTGGATCTCTTTTTTAGGTATGACAGACAGCAGCATCTAATTTGGCTGGCAATGATTGAGGATTAAAATTCCTTTCCCTCATCTCAAAGCCATCTATAGTGTGTCACACTTATAGTTTGGCTGGTAGCCACTGCATATCTATTTTTATTTGGCTTTGCCTTCCTCAAGTAGTTTTTCTTCCCAAAAGACTATTTATTACTCCTGTTTCCAGTGAAAAATCAATCTGGTTAAATATAGTCTGCTGAAATAGGAAAATCTTGTAACTCAAAATGTTTAGAAGGAGAGGCTAGCAAGTTTTTCATGTTTAAAATTAAAAAAAAGGCGTACAGATGTTGCCTTGCTATAGCTAAGTTCCAGTAACTGGGGATGCTACTCATGCTTGTAAACTGCAAACCTAGGAAGGTCATGGAAAAACTTTTCTTTGCATGACTGCTGCATTTTTCCCTTCTGGTTAGTGATTTCAGGATATAAATTTCTTCTCATTTTCTGTGCTGGCAATGAGGGACAGACCACAGGCGCTGAGGTGAGGAGCACTGACCATGATGGACAGTGTGGTGCCATTTTTCTCAGCAGCTCCTGAGCATCAGCAGGGCCAGACTCTTTCCATGGGGCATTCCCAGCACTGCTAATGCACACAGAGCTGCAGCCCCAAACGTGGAGTGTTTGTGCTGGAGATGTGCATCTCCCAGATGAGCACCTCGGGCAGTTCTGACCTCCAGTAACACTCACCTGAGAGCAAACACAGGAAAATCAAGTCAAAGCAGGGCTCTGCAGTTTGTGTCTCTGCAATGAGCCTGGCTGTCATCATGCAGTGACTGTGGATGGCAGTCTGCACGTTGCCACCAGTGTCTCCCAGAGCCATCTGGTCTCCTGCTTCTTTATCGGTTTTTGCTGTCACCAGACTCACTTTGTCTGGCCTTGCAGAGTGAAGTTCTTGGATACGGCACATGGGTTTGGTTTACATTTTTTGGCAAATTTGGAAGAGGAATGGGAGGGAGGCTTTCTGCCTTTTGTTGTAAAGAAAAAGGCAAAAAGGCTCACAGTTTTCCAGGGTTTTGGTTTTGTAGGGGTTTTGTGTGTATTTCCTCCTATTTTGTGTTGCTCTCTCTCTCTCTCTCTCTTACCAGAGAGAGAGAACAACACAAATGTTTGCTTATCACAACATTTGTGTACATATGTGCCTTCTCACCCTCTTGAGCAAGTGGTAACCATCATGACTGACCTCAAGCTGGAACACTGTTGTGGTGAAGGACAGAGTCCTGCTTCCCAAGGGGGAGCTGTGCCAGCTCATGTGTCACAGAAGTGCTAGGACTCATTTGAAACAATAGGTGATTTCCAAAACTGAATGGATCTTCTCCGAAATAACCGTATAAGTTTAGGGTGGAGTGTGTATCTTTTTACTGTTGTGTTTGTTTTTTTCCCATGACTGTAGGAAAAGGAAGAATTTTAACCTCTGGTCTGTCCGATGTCCTGCTGTTCTGGAGAACATTTTTTGCATCGCTAAGGCTGTGTCTTTAGCCTGTCGCATAGACATCCCTAGAGAGCAAGGCTGACAGGCTGTTGAGACCTGAGATAGTCTAGAAGTAGCTTGCTGGACTGGTCACTGGGCTGTCACTCAGCACAGTGATCTGTGTGGGCCACTTCACCCTCCCTAGGTGGGCTTTGCTGCCCTTGCTTGTGTTTGTGCTGCTTTTCCCAGGCACGCTGCCGCCTGACCATGGTCGCTGTGGCACTGCTGTGAACTTGTCCTCAGCATGTTTTGGTTTGTCCTCTTGTTGTTGCTGCTATCAAATTCAGCAGGGAAAGAGCATGATGAGATGTTCTCAGTGTTTCTGGAAGCTGGAATCCTATTTTGTGCACAGGGTGAGTAGAAGAGAGGGCACACAGAGGACCTCCGTGCCATCCCATCCCCAAGTAGGTAGAACTAGGAAGGAGATACTGGATATATCTTGATGTCTTGTCTATCCTAGGAACTTCTAGAGGAACTTAGTACTATGTTTATGCCACTGGAGCTGTAAAATAATTCTGGGCTTACAGTGCTGGAGAGGAACTGGCTTTTAAACAGACGTCCAAGTGTAAAAATTGACTCATTTACCAAAATGCTGAAGAGATGCTCCCGCCTTGGAGATACTCAAAAGACATCTGAACACGGTCTTGGGCAACCATCTCTAGCTGGCCCTGCTTGAGCAGAGGGTTAGACAAGATGACCTCTGGAGGCCCCTTCCAACTTCAACATTACTGTGGTTCTCTGAAAGCCTACTTTGGTGTTAAGAGCTTAACCCAGCCTTTCAAGTGAGAGTTTTGTCAGCTTCATTCCGGTCCATCCTTCTGCTTTCTTCTTCCTTCTTCACAGGATGACTCAAGGACATGCAACACCAGTTGCAGTGGATGGTGCTGTAGCACCCTGAGACACTGTCCTCACCCATTAGCCTAGTGAGCTCACTGACAAGGGCAGACTGTGTCATAGCCAGTGGCATTCTTGTTACACCTTTGCTCATGAATGCTTGTTTCTAGTGAACAATGATTATTTCATTACGACACATTAACCCTTTCTTCTCTTGTAGGTAGTGTTCATTGTGGTAAAATACCATGGCTTTGGTTCAGATCCAGTCAGATGAACTTTGCAGTTATTATAAGCCATTAAAACTCACCGAGTCTGGGGTTTTGTTCTGTTTCCCATGCAGTGCCTGTGGTGTTTGGTTTCCAGCAACACATGGTGTTTATATTCATGACTGGCATTACCGTTGTGATGGTGATAGGGTTTGTGTTTCTTGCCTTGCTTGATTTATGTTGTGGCTGGCGTGCATGGCACGCACATGGCTTGAAATAGAACACGACTGGGTTTTTTTGTTTTTACATTAGAAGCACTCATTATTTAATTTAGCATTTTGAATAATCCTGCATTTGCAGGGAAACCTGTCTCATGTCCCTCCTTTGATAACTGTATTAGCTTCAGACATTTAAGTCTGCCCTTCAAAATCATTCCCTGTAGATGTGTGTGGTTTTTAAACGTCTCATGTGGTTTCCTGCTTCTCACCTTGTCCTTAGGTCTTTTTACTCCTTATGTTCTTTACTTTCTGCCAAATCTCTTCCCTTCCTGCACACTTGCAAAGAAAGTTCTCCTTTGCCATCTTTTGCCATCCCAAAGATCCTGCGATACTTCTGCCTCAGGGTACATCAGTAGTGCAAGGATCACTTGACTTACAGGGGATAGTTTTAAAGGAGCTGCAGTGGCAGGACTCCAGGTGCAGTTGGATGGGCCTGAGCTGGTCTCTGGGATGTTGCACTGAGGCTCCTGCTGGTTCCAGAGCTGCTTGTCCAGGTGTATCTTAACTGTTGTGTGAATGCATTACGGACCAAAAAATGGGAAAGCTGAACTCAGCAGGTTGGGAATTTTCTGTTCTTGTCTCTGCATCCTAGCTGTGCCTTCCTCCATTTCAGCTCAGTCTGCCTTTGCAGCTCTCTGAAGCACTGTGCACAAAGCACCCAGACCGGTGCCTGCTCACGGAGGCCTTGCAGTCCACTGTGTCCTGGTGGTTTTGGGAAGAGCCAAGCTCAGGCAGAGGCTGGCATTCCCATGGCAGCAGCAGCTGGAGCTGTGAGCCCCGCCTGCCCTGTGCTGCCCTTCAGACATGATGGAATCAGCAGGAGCCAGCAGCTATGGGGTGTTTCAGTCCCTATATCCACCTTTCCTGTTCCCCTGCTTGGGTGACAGCAGGCAGGTATCAGGCTGGTCCCTAAGCAGAGGGAAGGATGGCAGGATCTGCCGTCAGGCTCTTTTTCATCCTTTTTTCCTGTCAGTATCATGAGCCACGTAGGGCAACAGGCACAAAACTGAGCTTGCCTGGTACAGCTATGAAATCTTGAGCCAGTCCTTGCTGGAAATGAGAACTGAAATAGGAGCTTAGGAAAGTATTCACCTCTACCCTAAAACACAATTTGTGGTACTTTTCAACCAAAATAAAACAGAAAGAATTTAAAGAGATGTATAAAATTAATGATAACTCCTCTTTTCTTCTCTGTCTTTCCCAGAAATAAAACATTTTCGGTATTTTTTGAGGTCATACCCTGGTTACTGCTGGACAAAACCCAATCAGATGGTAAATCTGAAGACAGTGATGGAGTGGAAAATATATCAAGAGCTCTGAAACCACTACAACATTTTAATTACATGCTAAACTGGTTTTTCCACAAAGCAGTAGACTCCTAGATGAAGGGACTGGGACTCAGGGCTGATAATAGTTGCTGATGCCCAGGCTGTAGATTGTGTGGTCAATCCCTTCTAGTCAGCTTCAGCTAAAAGTACTGCTAAACCACTGCTTGCTTATCTCATGATATTTTATAGCTATAATAATTATTTCATTTGACCTTTTGTTGACCACTGTCATTTACTGCACATTTTGGCACAAGGGAGGCTTGTTACTGGCATTGTCCTCCCACCAGCAAGGAAATGGCATGACCTCTGAAGACTGACAAATAGTTGGCTTGAGTTGGGCCCTTCATCACAATCACCAGCACCGTGGTCCTTTAATAAAATCTTTTCATTGCTAAGGGTAGTCGAACATGTAAGACTGAAGTGTGGAGTGAGGAGCTAAGGGCAGTGGGAAGCTGTGTGTTTAATCTCTGAGGCTGCTAGTCTGGGTAAGATGCGCTGGCGGGGTCTGGAGGTGCTGCAGTCATCTCACTCCATGTGTGCTGTGTATAAGGACAGATATCACAGGCTTTGCTTTCAAATAAGAGCTCTGGCTAAACATAGGATGAGGATCATATGCTGTTCCCTGAGAACAGCTGCTGTAAGAGACATCTCTTTTGCTAGTCACTTCTGGATTGTTGTGTATTTTACAGGGAGCAGGCTGAATTTAAGGGTGACAAGGGCTAATAACAAAAGGAACAGAAGCTCCTGGGTCCCCGTTCCTCCCTTGTGGGTCATTAGCAGGGCTGCGACTGAGAAACCTGGCTGGCGCCTCTGCTGCTGGAGCTGCAGTGCTAGCAGGAGGGTGTGGAGGGGACACATTAGGCAGGGGAGTAAAGTGTGATTTAGTGGCTTTCAGAGTTCTTTGCTGAGAGCAGAGGACAGAGGCTTCAGGCTGTGTTCCTGTTCACAAGGACTGTTTTCTCTGACTCTTGTGTCCTGTTCTTTCTCCAGTCTCCTGACACAAATGTGTCTCTATCCTCTCTGTCTTCAGTTTCCAGATACCTGCTGTGTCCTCTGCCATCTCACATGCAGTTCTTTCCATACCCTGTGAGGTTTTCCATTCCCTGCAGCCTGTGTGTCCCAGAGGGTGTCTTCTGATATCTCAGTGGTGTAGCTGTTGGGTGGCAGAGCAGGTCACACAGCTGGCTGTAATGCACTCAAGGGTTTGGTTAGCTGGCACAAATCTGTGTAGAACAGCTCCATAGGTCTCTGCTGATTGCTTCATTTGTGTGGTTGAAAATATTGCCACCGTTTAACTTCTAGAAATGTCTGATCCATTTATCTAGCATGATAGTAATGGGGAATGGAGGGAGCAACCTCAGTCATTTATCCACGTTTATTAGGCGTGAGGAGAAGGCTCAGGGCATCCCTGTGTAGTATTTTCAGATACACCCATTGATATCTGAACGTCAGAGCAGCAGCTGATCTTGATTTCTCCTGTGCTAACACAAGGCTATTGCAACATGCACACAAGCAAAGAGTGTGAACGTGTTCAAAAGCGAATAATTTGCAATTTGCCCCATGTTGGAAGAGGAACGTGCTTGCAACAAGACACATTTTGTTACTGCCACCAGAACTGGAGACATTTCCCATTTGTACATTATGTATTAGCACATACTTAGGTTGCTTATGAGCAGTACAGACTTGTCTAAGCTTTCATTTGATTTCAAGTGTGTTTCTTCAGGATGTTTACTTTTATTTGTAAATATGTGGAATCTTAAATTATTTTTGTGTGTTTTCTGAAGTGCTTAAAAATGGAAAAGTATGTTTTGATTCAGACATCCCTGCATTCCTGTCTTGTTTTTTTCTTTTACATTTTAGCATCAGTCTGACTAACAAAGAAGTATTTAATGCAATATGTTTGGTTGATGATTTATTGGAGTTGAAATGTAGAAGGAAAATAAGAAAAGCATGCCAGAATTGAAATGTGTTTCAGGATTTTTGCAAAAAATGCTTGTGAAAATATTTTTGTTGGTTTTGCTTTCTGACTGAAGACATTGCAGGGAATTCCAACTGAAAACATACCTCTGCAATTTGCCTAAAACATGTTGGAGTTTTATTTTACAAAGAAGAAACAATTCCAAAGTGGTTGTTATTTAGACTTTTAGTTTCTTTTCCAAGTACAGCTTGATGGCAATAATCAACTTCAAAGAACAAATCAACCACTGGATAAATGTTCCAATATACAAGTAGAGCTTATGAATTTTCTATTTATATAAGTGTGTGTGCATGTCTACATTTTATCTCAGATCTATATAGATGCAGTCTGCTGCTTGTTTTACTGAATAGTTTTAAATTTGCCATAATAGCTGGGTTTGATTGCGAGTCAGTATTTTCCAAGTTGTAATTATCAATGAGACAGAATCTTTGTGCAGTTTAAAAAACCCCACAACCCACTGTTGTCCTTGCAGTACAACATTAATATTGATTCACTGAAATCAAAGAGTCATTAATAATACTTGTGATTCAAATAATTCTGCTTTCAAAACAGTCCAGGCTGCTTTCACAGAGCTTTCCCAGTCCATCCTGGGCGGACGAATGATGTGATATCCTTGTGTCACAGTTGGCCTCAGCTGGCGAGGTCTACAATTGTCATTCGGCAGCACATTGGTCATTTTGTGCTTGCAGCCTTACTGAGAGGAGCTCCTGGGTGCTGCAGGTGCGATAGGGGCTGCATCATAAGGTGCCTTTAGGGTTGCTCATCTCCTTGTTGCTGTAGGGCTGGGACACCCCATCCTGGACTTCTGCCTTGGAATTTACACTTACACGAATATCAGCAACAAATTTTGTAACACCTTTTTTTTTTCCCTCTCTTTTCCCAAGCATCCTCTTTGCAGACATAGAGGGTTTCACCAGTCTGGCCTCCCAGTGCACTGCTCAGGAGCTGGTCATGACGCTGAACGAGCTCTTTGCCAGATTCGATAAGCTTGCAGCTGTAAGTGTTCTATTATAATTTTGTTTCCTCTTGTTTTTATTTTCCTGTTGCAAGAGTGACATACTGTTCTGGTTCACTGGATTTCTTAAATATTCACTGCCCTAAAAGGCAAGCTATTGCAAGCATGAATATAAGCTGAATACTTATTTCTCCTTTATTATTCTTATTTTTTTTTAGGAGAACCACTGTTTACGGATCAAGATCCTGGGCGATTGCTATTACTGTGTGTCTGGGTTGCCAGAAGCAAGAGCTGACCATGCACACTGCTGTGTGGAAATGGGAATGGATATGATAGAGGCCATCTCGTAAGTACCATACTCCCCATAGAGAAGCTCAAAACAAATGCAAGTAGATTCTCTTTCCCATTAGGTCTTCTTTACATTAGGAGCAAGGTAACCAAACCAGAGAACTCTGGCCAGCAAAAAGGGGGACCACCTGGAACAAGAAAACAAAATGCTGTAAAGGTTCGACAGCAGCAAAACAGACACTTGTATCCATACAGCCGTGTGGATATCAGAGCTCAGTCTCTTCACGAGAAAGGCAAAGGTTACTATAATTACTGGAAGTCTCATTCCCAAAGGAGGAGTCCTGTGAATTGCAGAATTGTGAATTAAGAGGATTATTAATAACTTTATTAAATTTCAGTCACTATTCATTTATATGTCTTTACATCAGTTTTTTACTCACCTTAAAATTGCTCTGCTAAGGTCTGTCTTGTCTAGTTCAACAAATCCTTCTCTATGCGCCCCTATGCCAAAAGGGTCAGATTCAAAGCTTTCTTACTTTAGTTAAATTAATTACTGAAATGAAGCATGAAGTTGGTCTGGCACAGACTGGGACAGATTCATGGTTTCTTCCTTACTTTCCATTTACTTTCCCATATTAATTTTTTTCTTTTAAGACCTCTGGTGGTGCTTTGCCTGCTCCTGAGGTCAGACTAGCAACCGTGTTAGTGCAGACTATTCCTGTCTTTAGAGAGTAACAAATAGGAGACCCGGATCTAGTTTTATTACTCAGAGGATTACAGACAGGGTTGAATATTGTTTGCATTGTACATGTGCTTTCACAGGCCAATTCTTTCAGAATTCAGGGAAGGAAGAGTTATTTGGTCCTCTTGAGCATATGCAAGTTTAGGCACAAAGTTCAGTCCATTTTGGATTATAACTGAGCTCACCTTGATATCTACACCATCCCTGCTGCACAGACTCTCTTGCTCCTTCCCTTCTCTTTTGTTTTTGTTTTTTTTTAATTTTCTGAAAGCATCTTCTGAAGTATTAGTGGTACCAACAGAGAAGTAGAAGATATTCCATACAGTAAATTGGAGTTTCCACTTCAGCTTGATAAAATCTAGAGCTACCTATTTACTGAGCTTGGTACAGTACATCCTTAACCGTTTGTATTTCTGCAAGGACATCAATACATCCCCAGAGTTTTCAACCTCATTTTCATAACACAAATACATAGGGTGAAAAGCAGTGTTTTCACCCAGGAGGCCTCATTCAAAGCACAGTATGCAACAGCATTCCCTTGCTTTGTGTGCAGTGTACACTGTCAGGTCTTTCTGCCTTTTCCTTCCTGGTTTTAAACTCCGTTGCCTTGCACCAGTCTCCTTTCGGGGTTTGTATGCAACATGCAAAATAAGAGGAATTGCAAGTAACTAGTTTCTAGTAGCCCTTGAAAGAATGCTATTTCTTCCACGTGAAATACAATTAAGTAGCAGGTGACAAAGGGTCTTGTCAAACATGAGAAGCAGCAATCCCTAGCCACCAGCCTTACAAACAGAATACTGTGTTCATTGCCCAGTAGTTGGCCTGGTGAAATCCAGGGGTCTTCACGTGTTGCTGTGTAATTCCCCACAAGGCTAAACAACACCAGGAAGTCTAGACTTCATTGATTAACTGCTACCCACCTTACTTGGAATAAACACAGAGCTGAAGTGCACTCAGTGTTTGTTTACCAATAGCTCTTCAGCAGCCTTTAAAACATGTTTCCCACTCGCTGTATAATGAATGCATTTAACAATCTTATCTCTTAATAAGTCTGGAAGGTGACTCTGTTCTCACTACTCCTGCTTTCCCTCTTCCCCCCTCCTCCTGTAAGGATTGAGAGAAGAGGTTTCACGATTAAGGTAACCAATAGCTACTGAACATTTGATTGCAGGTAACAAATAACTACTGAACATTTGATTGCAGACTTCACTAACACTGGGCCCTGCCCGTAGGCTGATTTCAGCTGTGTCTAATAACAGCAGGGAGTGGTACCCCAAATAGGAAAGATTTCAAGAAAATTGTATTCACTGTACTGCTGGTATAAAAGAGCTGGGAAAAAAAGGAAGGTAACAAAAGATATTTCATTTGTCTATAAAGAATAACCAAACTTACTTGTTTGCTGCGAAGTCTGGACAAAGTCACGTGCTCATCAATGACTCTACTGAGAAAAGTTCCCTGGTCCTGTGTCAGTAGGATGGCTTGGCATGGGGTGCAGGAGGGGTTGTAGCACCCAGTGGAGGGAGGAACTGCAGCTATGTTATTCCTGTCAGGTTTATGGGTGCAGCTACATTTTTATTACTCCAGTTCCTGTTCCTTTCCTCAGTGTTGTGGTTGGAGCTCTTTCAGTCCATAAGCCTGTAACACCTTACCCATATCAGCTTCCTTTACCTGCTAGACAATCTCTGCTGCTTGTTAATAAAAATAATGAATGTCACTTCAGTGAGTAGGTAGTGAAGCATAAGATAGGGATCATAAAGAGAAAGGAACTCAACAAGGATAGGAGCTGTTTCAACAAGAAGTCATCTTGGACACTGTTTTAAGGGACATATTGCACTGTTAGGAGTGAACTGGAGTCCAGAACTGGTCTGTCTTTAATCATGCAGTTTCATTAATAACTAAAGCATAAATTTTAGAACTGTGTTGATGTTAGGGAGTTGGGAGGACTTACCCATCTAAATGATGTTATCTAGAAAGGACTGGATGAACATGAAAACTGAAGAGATTGAAATCTGATAGGTATAAAGTACTTCCTTGCTGCAAGGAACTTACTACTCAAAAGAAGGGACAGTGGTATATGATGTGAGTGAATTTGCCTGTGAAACATGGACATTCTGGGAATGATGTGACTGGCAATAACGAGAAGCAGAGTTGTTCTGAAGGCTTCATCAAGACTTTCCCCTACCCACACTCCTAAATATATTTCTCATGTGAACAGCTCTTGAAGTTAACTTTTGTCCTAAAGGGGAAAAACCCACAAAGTATTCCAGTAGTCTTTTTGGGAGCAAGCAGAGCGTCCAAAACCTCATTACAATCAGAACTTGAGTATTTGTAGCTGCCTGTTTGGAGTGACTGCAATAGATGTGGTTCTCTGGTTTTGCTACTGTAAGGCCTGTTCAAGCTTTCCAGCTTCAGTGGGGTATTTCACACACATATCATATTTCATCTGTGGAAGAGTTGATGCTTGATGCTATACAGACAAATTAAGACCTCTGAAATAATTTCCTTTTTATCTTTGCAACGTGCTATTACTCTTAATGAGGCCGAGTGCTGGCAGGTTATGTCCAGCTTTGGTATGGAAACCAGAGATCAGCACTTTAATACTTTTACTGCCCCAGAGATAATATTTTTATAAGTTCTCAACTTGATCCTGAGTTCAGTGTACATGGATTTACTCCAAGAGCTCCCTGTTTTAATTAGTGCTCTTCTTGGCCAGCCTGCCCATCCAAGAGCAGTACAGCTCGTCCAGTTTTGTTCTGTCGTCCTGTTGATGTGGATGAGCAGCACTCTGTGTATCTGTGAGTAATTTAGGGATCATTATGGATTTTTGTGTTCTGGATGCAAGTTTGTGCTGCTGACTGCAATCATTCAGCTGTTAGTAATGTCCCTTCTCCCCCATGTCTCTTTTCAGACTAGTCCGTGAGGTTACGGGCGTGAACGTCAACATGAGGGTCGGAATCCACAGTGGGAGAGTGCACTGCGGGGTCTTGGGCCTTAGGAAGTGGCAGTTTGATGTGTGGTCCAACGATGTCACATTAGCCAACCACATGGAAGCAGGAGGCAAAGCTGGGTAAGTTGCTTCATCAAAGCTGTTGTGTTTATCCATGAAACTCCCACACTAAATGTGTAAGAGTAGTGACATGGCTAAATCAATTGGGGTTTATTGCTTGTTTGTTCCAGTACGTGGAACCCATCCATGACAGGACCTGGCTTTTTAGGTGATAACTTTTCAGAGTCTGCAGAACTTGCTTGTCTTTTGTCTCATTCAAGGCGCATCCACATAACAAAAGCAACCCTGAACTATCTCAACGGAGACTACGAGGTGGAGCTGGGCTTCGGAGGGGAGCGCAACGCGTACCTGAAAGAGCACAGTATTGAGACCTTCCTGATTGTGCGCTGCAGCCAGAAGCGGGTAAGACCAAACAAACTAATGCAGGTTTAGATACCTTTAATAACTTGATGTCTCTGACACACCAAAGCAGAGCCTTTATAGATGAGACAGTTGTCAGTCAGTGACAAAAATTCCTGTTTCTCTCTCTTCTTCCTGAGCTTTTATGTGTGTAGAAGGGACTAGCCACCATCTAGATAAGGTGTCTGCATCAAGTCCTTTGTAGTTCTCTCAAAGAAATTGTCCTCAGTTGTTTACAAAATCATGTTGAAGAATGTTGTTAATATAGATATGTATTTTGTAGAAGTACTTAAAGGAATAGATTAAAACCACAAAGATCTTTTCCCTGTCAGATTACAGAGGTGATTTTGTCTGCCTGCTCACCAGATGAATGAACATAAAGATTAGAGCAGTTCCTATCATTGCTTTTCAGCCTCTTTCTGAAGATGGGAAAAACTGGTCCACTGTAATGATGGATGATCATCATGACAATAAGATGAGATCATACCCACTATGACATGGGTCAGGCTGCACAAAATAAGGCTATGAGGGCATTACTGACTTGAAATTGAATCAAGTCAAACTCAAGTGGACTTCAGCCAATATATCTTCTTTTTGTGACACTGCCAATAGCAAATTATCACTAGTTTGTATTCTTTTTTAAAATGGTAGACTGAAATACTAGAAAAGGACCTTTTTGTTCTAGTTGAGGATAGGCAATAGGATTTCTCTTAATAACATCTGCACTATAACCACTACTTTGCTATTCACAGTATGGGCAAGCATCTACAGATTGGCCTGAATTGACAATACTTTCATATTTTTCTTAATCTAAAACCAATTAAACCTTCCCACATCTGTAAATATGACTGCCGTGAGATTAAGTGAATTAGTGTTTGTGACGTGTTCCAACAGCATGGTTGATTTGAATAACTAACACCTGTACAGAAATACTTTGCTACCATTGCCTCATTTCCTGAGAGAATGGAAGCCTCAAATCTCCTTAATGGATATTGTGTAAAAAAATCTCCAAGAAAATCCCTTATCATCTGCTAAAGAGAGAAGCTGATGTTTTGGTCTCTATCTGCTCATAAAATAAATCTCATTAACAACTGTCAATCTTTGAAAGAGGATTAGAACTTGCAGTGCAAGATTATTGTTCCTGAGCATCACTGCCTGTCAATGGGCCAGCTGATGTTT
The DNA here is from genome assembly GCA_013397755.1 of Cnemophilus loriae. Lineage (NCBI taxonomy): Eukaryota > Metazoa > Chordata > Aves > Passeriformes > Corvidae > Cnemophilus > Cnemophilus loriae. The sequence goes on along the minus strand of VZTF01002536.1, from coordinate 577,406 downwards.
ATACCTAAATCACTTCCTCTTTGCTGGGCAGATTTAAGAATATAAGCCAAAATACCCTTATGGTCAGACCCCATCTCCTGGAGTGGAGAACCTATACTGACTTCTTAAATTGTGCAGTCACCAGGTTGTCTGCATGCTCTAGTGGAGAACCGAAAGTTTCTCTGGAGAGAAGAGGAAGACGTAAGATCAGGGTTCTGCTGCTTGCAAGTGTAGACAAAAACCCTCAGAAACAGAGACTTCAGAGTGCTCGGCACCTGACTTCATTTCTGAACACAGGGTGTATTTTGAGTAGGAGATTGGACAGAGACTCATAAGAGACGTGGATTCCATTCCAGACATAGGTTTTGAGGAACTTGCATTTTTATGCCATGATTTGCCATAGTAAATAAAATGGGCCATTCTTTCACTGCTTTGTATGTATTTATTGCAGCTGTGTTACATAGTGCAGCCCTTAGCTGAAGTCTTGGAGCACTACTGTAATGCTGCTGTAACATGCTGCATCCCAGAGCGGCTGAAAATTGGGACATTTGCATGACTTACGTAATTATTGGGCTAAACTGAAACATAAAAAAGCAGCTACCCAGTGTCGTGGGTATTAGGTGTTTAGAGTTTGAGGAGTTTCTGGTTTGCCCATACTGCTGCAACTTTTGTGCTCCCATAGCTATTTTTTATCTCTTTGGGAATAGTTTCATAGAATCATAGAAAGCCTTGGGTTGGTAAGGACCTTAAAGATCATCTTGTTGCAACCCCCCTGCCAGGGCAAGGATACCTTCCATTAGACCAGGTTGCTCAAAGCCCCATCCAGCCTGACCTTGGACACTTCCAGGGATGGGGTGTCCACCATTTCTCTTGACAACCTGTTCCAGTGTTTAAAGTTCTCTCCCTGTTCAGAATCTCATTTTCACGTAACATGAAGATCAGAAATGAGAAAAGCTTTTGCCCATTGTCAGTTCAGTCAGTCTTGAACATTTTGCCTGATGGCAGGCAAAGTTCTGGTACTTTACTTTTTCCTTTCATTTCTGCTTGATTTTAATGACTTCTTGTGATGTATTTAGCCAGGTTTTCAGTTCATTCTGTTCCAGTACTGGCCATAAAATGTGCACCTAACTTAGTGGAGAGCTCCTGTGAGTTGTGTCTGGGTTCCTGCTGTATAAGGCTTAGGATTAGCATTGACCTGAGAGCACATCCAAGTAACTGCCTGAGCTGTTCCTCAGTTCACACAGCAGAATTATCTGGATATCTGGTTCATCAGTCCCACAGCCATCAAAACCCAACAATAGCGTGAGCTATGATGAATAGATAAAATGTAAGGGTACATGTTCCATACCCTTTCTGCTTACTGTTGCCATGGGGAGCCACAACCTTGAATTTTCTGTCTTTTTTATTTGTTTGACTTTTTCATTGTGTTAATGCCATTTCTTGGGCACAGAGTATGAGGGAGGAACATCTATCTAATATTTTTTTTCCAGGAACTGAAAATAGCTTCTTCTTTGATAATATTTTTTTTCTTTTTCCTTTTGAAAAATGCTGTTAACTGGAATATAGTCGATGAGGGAAAAAAAGCTAGATTCTGCTCCCTCAGTCTTTAATAATATCACTAGAGCTAAAAATGTAGTCCTTGTTTTCAGTCTGGTACGCAGAAGAGTTGCTTTCTATTAAGAGAGAACGAAATGCAAAGTTTTAAAATCCAGCCTTTTTAGGTTTTTTCCCCCCTCATCTTTACCTCCAGATCTGCTTTCACTTTTCTGTTTGCCCTGTCCTGTGATTCTGCTGCCCTAATGGGTGAACACTTGCCTGTGAAGCATATAAAAAGATGAAATTAGCAGGTTCTGCCATAAAGGTCTGTTGAATCTTTTGCTGTGGTTTGTTTGCTCCCATTAGTGCTAACACTGGGCTGCTCTAAAACCTAGTTGCTCTGGTTGTCTGCTGTCTGCTGTCTGTGAGCAATTGTATCCCTTCTCCTTCTCCTTTTTTCTCCCGAGACAGTCTTCTAATGTCTTCACACAACAAAGAAGAGACAAGCACAAGCTCTCACATTTTCTTGCTCATCAAAGGAAACCTTTACCTTTTGGAAAGTTGCCTTATCTCAGCGTCTTCTGTTTATTCTGTGATGAACTAATGTGATTCCTGATAATGAAATGAAGTTTCTGTCTGTGATCTCTAAGGGAATGATCATGCACTTTGTACACTTGAATGTCTCAAGTTCCATTTCTACTATGTTAGTCTTCAAATGTTGGGTGCTAATACTCCTTTTCTTCATATCTATCAAATACACCTCTTCTTCTCTCATTAGCCAAATCTGTCATTGCTCACTCGCTGCCAGGTGAGATAAGAAAAAATTTCAACCAAATCTGCCCTGAGAGCAGTAACTGAGTAACTCTGCTAGTAACTTTCATCCAGATTAATACTTCCTTATTCAACACTGTCTCTTGCCATTTCACTAGAAACCAGCTCTTTTCCCAGCTTCATATTCCCCATCTGTCTTAGCCATTAGTCTCCAGCACAGCACTCTTTCAAATGCTCTATGGAAGAAACAAAGCCAGTGAGAGCTACTGTATTTTTTTTCTCTTTAGAAAAACTTGGATTCAAGGCTGTTAATCCAAACCCAGCATTTGCTGCTCTACAAGCTCTGTGTCATGATCACTGACTAAATACTTATTAAAAATATCTGTTACCAGAACTGAAGTGGAATTTGGCAGTTTTCCACAGATCTGGAATAGAGGTTGTCTCTCTGGCTTCAGCACATCACACTTAAATTTTGCTTCCAGACATGGTTTAGTGGGATTTGGCAGTGCTGTGTTTACAGTTGTACTCAATGATCCTAAATGCAACCTAAATGATTCTGTGATTCAATGCTTTCCTTTTATAACCCTATGCTTTTGAGCCTTCTTCCCTTTTGCCTCTACTGTGGCAGTAGTGATTACCTGGAGAAAAACAGTCTGTTCCTTCAGTTCTACAGTAATGAAGAATTTAAATTTCTGTTATCCTCACATAGTATAGGGTGATTTACGCAGGGTGACTTCAGTTCTTATTTAGTTAATTTTTCACAGTCATTTGGATATGTGTTTCTAATAGACTTAATACGTTAGCATGGAAGAAATACAGGAATTCTCCAAGGAAATCTTTGCCTTTCTTCCTTACTGACTTCATTCTTTACCTGAAAGACTGTATTTCCAGATAAACAGCAATTTATCGGCTAGAATTACTAAAACTGTTGCCCACATCTTAGTGATTCCCAAACTTAACCCCCTAGGCATTGCAATGGCCTGCACAACAGTGTCTTTAGCCTTCTACAGAACGGTTTTGTTTTATTGTTTATTTTTTGTTTTGTTTTATCCATGTTACCCGGGGCTTTTTTAGCTGACCGTGCAGACTGCAGCATTCATATCGCATAACTCTGGTCCTCCACCTTCACAACTTTTATATCTGCCCTTCTGAATCTCATTTGAAACATTTGTCCCAGTCATTATTGCTATCTTACCACTTCCCTGATATTCTTGCAGTACTCCATTTAATTATTCCCAGGTCTTGTGCTGCCCAAGTTTCTGGTGTTTGTACAGGAGCATGTCACCTGGTGGTTGTTGCTCGCTTTCTGCTCTTCTCTGAGATCAGGTGCTGCACGAATTTGCAGAACCATCACAACTACTCTTCCCAGCTCTTCTAATCACTGGTTAAAGCTTTACTCTGAGAAGGGTGGAAAAGTGTGTGTTTGAAGAACTGGGAAACAGACCTTAAGGTGAATAAGATTTTAACAGCACATAGTTTTATGATCCTTGACATTGTCAGAAATCTAGGGGAATGCTTTGCTTTGAACACAAGTAGAAACAAAATGTGCCTGCAAACAGATGAGCAACACTGCTGACCAAACACGCTGTGCTGAGTGCACGAAGTCTGCAAAAGGAAAAAATGTTTATTTTTTCTAATGTCTTTCAATTGATTACACTTGGGTGTTTCTTTTAACAATAGCAGGTACACACCAGTTTCAGAAAGGGTTGTTGATGGTGGCCTTAAAACAGCTCAACAAAACTTTGGCTCTAACTCCTAGAAAAACAATTCTCATTCTTTTCTAAATAACGTCCTGGAATTCCGTCCAGCTGAAGAAACAAAATAGTCCTTTAAATGTTGAGCATGTGACTCTCCTAAAACACAATCAATCTGATGTGATGATTCCTCAATTTAGCACATTTAATCAGAGCTCAGCAGGGTTCCACTCATGTAGATTTATGAAGGCAGTGGTTTGGACCATGAAACACTACAAGAAACATCATCCATATGTCAGAAGGACTTCAAGACAATTTAAAGAATAATATGTAGCTGAATCTGATATGGCTGATCCATGGTCAGATTTCACTGTTGCACTGATAGTGATCAATATGTTGGAAAATCCTATCACACACACACTAGAGAAGTAACAGGTATTCTTGATTCAATTGATAAGTACGAGAAAACCCCAGCTCCTTCTGCAGTTTTGCTGTAGCATTACTGTAGCTCAGTGTGTGGGAACTGGTGGTGGGAACACAATAAAACCCCTGGGAATCAGATTTACAGTCTCTTTGTGAGTCCAGATTTGAAAAGTTCCCACAAGAGCTTTCTGGAGTTTAGCCACCTAAAATCTGAAAAACTCATTGCTGTCAGAAACTTTTACACCTTCTTCTCTTGTTGGTAGTACCTGTAATGAGTAGAACTGAAAGGTATCACTGCTTCTCTTTCTTTATTCTTCTTTTTCAGTCTTGTTATGCCTTAGGCAGCCTTGTGTGCAAGTTGTCCTTATGTGGTCACTTAGCCAGGAAGAAACAGAGGAGGCATCCTCATAAATTTCCACAGAGGAGCTGTGACCCATCTAATGCTTCATTTTTAGAGTTTGTTATTTTCATCACCCACTGAACAAGTGATTTTGCAGAAAATAAATTATCTCAAGTTCTTGAAACAACAGGTTTTATTTTTTTCTTTAATAAGTATTCATGTTAACAGCAAAGTTCTATTGTTCAAGATGACATAGTAGCACATTATGTAATGTGGAAAAACAAAAGTGCACTGTTCTGGAATATATGTGTTTTAATCTGCATGGAAATATTGCTGAAACATAGTCCACAATCCAGTGGAAACTTCCTGCAAGAGGTGGGGGGGAAATACTGCCAGAGTTCATGAAGCCGTGGAAAATTTATGGCGCCTGACCTCATGGTTAGAAACAATCTCAGAATTACATGTTTACCCATTTGTCCTGTCCTTACCTCAATCCAGATGTGTCAAATATGTATGAGGTCTTTTATTTCCTTCAAATTCATCAGGTGATGCTTCAGACTCACTAGCACTTGCAGCAGGTACGAGGATCGCTCATGGGCTGAGAGGGGTAGTATGTCTTCATGGACTTTGGCATTAAGGCTTTTCTCAAATTCTAACCAAATTTACTAACTCATGGGACCAAAACCTGCTGTATATCACTTTTATCATCTGTTGATGTAAAGGCATTTGTAAAGTAACCAAATAGCTTTGCTTTTATAGCTCTCCAGAGTAGTTTCAACATCTGGGTTTTTTTATTCCATTTGGTTGAAAACCCTTCCCTTAGCTGGAATAAAATGGATTGACAGTGTCACTTCTATTATTGAAAAACAACATCTATTTGCTTGGAGATAATGAAACTGCATCTCCTACCAGTTTTCTGGCATCACATCATAAAAGAAAGAAGCATAACTATGAAAAAGATTGCATAACTGAAAAAGAACCACAAGAAAGTACTACAAATGATGGCAAAGAGTATAAAGAGCAGTGAGTCTTAAAAAACAAAACCTCAAACCAACCCAAATCTGGACATCAAGATTTCATCACATTAATGTATTTTTAGAAACATTTAAAAGATGTCTCTCCTGGAGGTTATCCAGTCGCTCTGTCATGATTGCTCATGTGAAACTCAGCTGGTGCCAAGTGCTGGCATTTTCAGCCGTTGCCCATGAACCAGTGGTGGGTTCAGTGTGGGGAAGAGGTGATGTGGGAGGCACTTGCTGTCCTGGGGGCATCAATGTGGGAGCACCTATGGTCATCCAGGGGAGCTGACAGCTCCCTCTGGTCTGCTCCCACAGGGTTTCCTTGTGGACCTGCACTTGTCATCCTGGCTGGGTGAAGGTCTTTGCAGGCAGCCTGGAGCTGCAGGACCACTGCTGCTCACTGTCACGGGGCCAGTTGGGTGTGGGGCACAGGGCTCCTGTCACAAGTGGCCCCGTGTCCCCATGGCCATGAAGCTGTGGCCCCACGTGCTCAGGAATGCTCAGTGCCCGTGTGGTGAGCTGTGGTCTCGTGGGAAATGTTGTCATTGTAGCTGTCTCTTCCTTGCAAGGAGAGAGAAGATGATTTCCCATGCTTGTCAATCAGGCAGCTTTCTCCAGCACTGAATTTCAGCAAGCCTTTTTAAATTTCTTTTTAAAAACCCTAATTTAAGGCAGCATAGCACTTGACATTTAACTCTGTGGTTACCATGGAGATAACACCAGGTATTTTGCAAACTCCTGAGAGTTACAAGTTACACTGAATAGTGGGGAATCAAAATAAATAGGTATGGAATGCAGACTCCAGGCAAGAAAAGCACTGGCCCTACTTGTATTGTCAAATAACACTTGAACCATAATTCTAGAGCTGAAAGCAATGGAGCCTTTCTTTTTAAGTAACTCGGTTGTCTGGAAATCGAAAATTAACTATTAAGTCTGGTTTTTTCTCTAATGTTATTGAAGCAGCAATTCTCTCGAAAAAGTTTAATCTCTCAAGTAATAAACAACTATCCCTTCCTTGCGAATTATCAAGCTGTCCAGAGTTTGTCTGTTTTAAGCCAGGATATAATAATTGCCACTCCTCTGCCTTCTGAGTCGGTACAGGTAAATCGCACAATCTTCCTGTTGCTGTTCCCACAATCTTCCCTGAGCCAGTCTGCACTGCTGCCCTTACTAGAGGGACTTCTGTCCACAGAACACATTCCATGTGGAAACCTGCCTGTCTTTTTGGGTAGGGACTATATTCAGAATAAGGAACTAATCTGCCCATTGTTCAGCCCAGTTACATGCTGCACTTCTGTGCTCCTGGAACTGGCACTGAGCTCGAATGAAACCTGTCCGACAGATCCTGTGCTAACCTCACAGCAAGCTCCCATTGCAGTCAAGATTCAAAGCCTTGATAACAAAATTAGACTTTGTCCAAACTTCAGGGGAATTAGTGTCAGTGTCAAATTGGAAGCTAGCATTAGAGCTGGGAAGACCATCTTGTCACACCCTGCAATTGCATTACCCTTAACATATACACAGTTGTTTGCAAGATTTACATCTTTCCTTAGCATGTCTGGCAATATGCTCTTGCAAATGTGGAAAATTATTTGCTTGTACCTATGGAGAAAGGTGTCCTGTATTCTCATAGCTTCAAGGACCTTCAAGGCTCATGTTCTTCAACCAAATCACTCTGTGTGTCTATTCTCTTCCAGATGTAACTGTTCTTTTGCTTTTTGAGGACTCCCTGCGTAGTATCTCAGCTTGCAATTTTCTATCTGAAATTATTCAGTTTGATTCAATTTGCTAATAAAGAAAATAGATGTCTCCATTTTGGAATGCTCCCCATGTTTAAACAGGTTGTGGGGCTTGTTCAGAACAAGTAAAGGAGTAAAATGATGGACACCACTTAGAGGAAAGTGTTCTAAAAATTGAGAAGGAAAATAAATGGTGGACTGGGACTGCTTCTGATCAGCAACTGCTTCATAGAGTTCAAGGTGCAAAGCCAGCTTTTGGAGTGAGAGATCAGAAGGGAGAGATGCTTGGAGAATGACTGCCATGTAAATGTTTCAAAAGTTACTATGCATTTCTCTCTGGTTTGTATTGCAGAAAGACGAGAAAGCCACGATAGCCAAGATGAACCGCCAGCGTGCCAATTCCATCAGCCATAACCCGCCACACTGGGGTGTTGACCGGCCCTTTTATAACCACCTCGGGGGTCACCAGGTCTCCAAGGAGATGAAGAGAATGGTAATGCCTTGCTTTATGGACATTAATTTATTTTCTTCTTAATATGGCGTTATATATCCCTCCCGCTTTGTCTGAAGGTTTTTACAGCCCCGAGGGCGTTTTCCAAGTGGGGGTGGAAAATTCTACTTTGACTCCAGAAATAACAATAATCGGTACATCTGGAGGTGAGTGATCGTGAGATGAGGCACAAGGTTGTTTGAGAGGGGAAGGGAGGCTGAATGGCACAAAGAAGGCTCTTTTGTCTGACTTGTCCCACATTCTGAACACTCATCCAGGCTGTGCGAGAAGATGTGATTATCTGCAAAACTTGCTCTGTAACCTAAGCATTCACGAGGCATCTGACATACATTTCTATTAGCTCAGTACCTGCAGAGGTTTCTGGCTTGCATTGTCCCAGCCAGGTGCTGTTCTCCTCTGTAAGCTGCGTGCCCATGTGTGCTCAGGGGGCCCCAGGGATGTCACTGCCTTGTTTAACTCTGGAGAATACATTCTCGAGTACACTGATTAATTGGCCTAAGGTACCAGGCATCTTCATTTCTTTCTTGTACCTTTCAGTCTTTCTAAATTAAAATGAACAGAGCTAATTACCGATGCAATTGCACTGAGAGGACTTTTATGGCTTGTTTCACATAAAGGTGTAGATGATATCTTTGTTTTCTGCAATAAAGATTAAGAAGATAATTTATATTATAGTGGCTATGTTTAATAATAATACAAATATTTAGCACCGCTATAATTGCATGTATAATCAGATTCCTCTGTAACCTTATTTATGCTGTTTTGACCCCTCATGCACAGTCAAAAGTGTCTGTTTGTTGCTCACTTTGTTGTCTGTAGTCAAAGTTCTACTCCAGGTCACCAAAGCCTTCAAGTATTCAAAAAATTTATGAACATGAGATTCAATCCCACAGTTTAAAAATTTAGGTATAGCTATAAGCAACTGCATATGGTATCTTTTAAAGGGAAATGCTGGCACAGTTATTAATAGTTGGTGCTAATATTATTCAATCTTAATATTATTTTGCAGTGCTAAACCAAATTTCTTAATTTCCATAGTAATGTTTCTTTCATTTCTCAGATCTCCAAATGAGGGCTTCTGACACGAGCATACAGATCAGTGGAACTGTGCATTTTTTATGTGGGCTTTTCAATAGGGCGTGCTCAATAGGCATGACATTATTAGAAGAGACTAATCACACTAGCACATAATTATAATTATAAGTTTCTTTGAATAGCTTTTAAGGGGTTCTTGAAGCCTCCTGTTCAGAAACAAGGTGTATGCTTGCCAAATGGTATTATGCTTCTTGGTGTTAATTACAGTTTGCCGTGTCTAGCTGGTTGTTCAGTTGGAAAAACATAATTATTTATTGAAATACCAAGCTGAGTCCTAAAAACTTCACTGCCCCTCACTTGTAGGAGGAAAGACTTACGGTTTTTTTCCTTATCTTGAGCCTTTCTCTGTAATGCTATTTACCTTCTTGAAAATTCAGCAGCTCAGAAAATCTCTTCTACTCAATCTGCTTCTGTACTGCCTCTTGTATTAAGCTCTCTGTTGAGAAGTGGATGTTGCATGCATCAGGCTGTTTCTTGAAAACCAACTGAAACCTGACTCAGATGTATTATTTTCAGCTAGACTTTTTGTTGTCCTTATGGACTATTTTTTAAAATCTGTTATTTATAGATTTACATATCTGTTATGTTTGAGGTGCATTAGTGAAAATGCAAACGTGCTGCTCCCCATGGCCTCCCCATTTTAATATCTGCTAGATGGACATTTTAGTGATTAGATCACAGGAACAGTTTCTCCATCTTCTGTCTCAACTCCCTCTGTGTTAACTTCTAATTTAAATATGCATTTCTTTGTACCACCCAGCTTTGCGCAGTACTTTGTAATCTCTAACACTGCATTACATGGATGCTGTTTGTGCTTAATGCATGCAGAGTGCACGCTGGCTGCAAACTGCCTGCTTAGAAATACAAAATACAGAGAGACAGAAGGGGAGCAGAACTACAGAGGCTTTTATCAGTTCTCCTCTGGGATGACATGTCATTGATCTTGATAAGCAGCACCAGCTTTAAAACCTCCTGAAAATGTGCACTTTGTTCCACATCACCCACCTTTCCCCAGACCTTTTGCATGTTATTCTATGCAGTCTTTCTTCTTGGAAGCTGTGAACATGTAAGGTTGGATTAGTCAAAGTAATATGCCAAAGGCGGGCAGTGCAACATTGCCTTTCTCTTCAAGACCTGGAGCTCCTTAGCTCTGTAATTTCACAACAGGTTTTTATATATAAATTATATACTTATAAGAGTAATTGTGAGATAGTCCTCAGGCAGGAGCCAGGTAATGTTGCAGTGATGTGCAGTTCCATTATATTGATGTGTAGATATGAATACCTTTGTGTGTAGGGAATAATACAGATGGTTATGAAGGGCACTGGGTTTTGTCTCAAATGTAAAACACTTTGCGTTTTAAAGACAACCATATTTTCAGGAAAAAAAAAAAAAAGAGAGAGAGTTTTTTTGTGGCTCTACTTACAATTCCCTGAAAAAGAATATTGAAGTTCCCTGAATTGCTTTTTTGGGAAGGCACTGTTATATTTAATAGAAAACAGAATTATTTTGGCCATTTTTCTTTCCAGCAAATGCTGGCTCTGGTAGCTGTCTCTATTCTTAGGATATATTAGCAGTAGTCCAAGAGGAGATGGATTAGCATCAAATGTAGCCCTATATTCCTTTTTTTCTCCTCCTGCTCCTCTTTTGTCACAGCATTTCAATGCGCTGCCATGTCTGGGCACACCACCAGTGCAGCTGGTGGGGTTTGTGTGGAGTGGCAGCCCGGACAGTGGCATGGGGAGGCCTTTGGTCCCTGCTTTTCTCCACGTCGTGGCTTGGAGCTTAACCTGCACCGGGTCCAGCAGATTTTCCACGATGCTTCTAGTTAAAGTTTTTTCCCTTGTGCACACAGGAGTTTTTTCAGACACTTGCACATATGAATAAGACAAATTATCCTACGTGTGTCCATGCAGTGGTAATCGAAAACGTCCTGGAAAACGGGAGTCACTTTCCTACTCCTACCCTGGCTAACTGGGGCCTGAGTCAGGTGGGGTTGCAACTGTGTCAGCTCATCTCATTCAGCCCAAAACCCCCTGCACTTTCCTCGCACACTGGTCTTCTCTCTAGCCCATCACAAATGCTTCTCTCTCCCTTCCCGTTCCTAGCAGTGGCCTTTCCTGCCGTGCAGAGCCTCCAGGGAGGCAGCAGCCCAGAGCCACCAGTGCTGCACACTGCTGATCCTGACCCCATTAGCTGGTGGAGCCGCTGCCTCGAACGGACTGGTAAATGTGCAGAGAGGAAGGTCAGACACAAATGCCCTGGGAGGGCCAAGAGCCTTGCTCTGAGCTGGCAGCCTGCGCTGGAGCCCTGCTCCTGGGAGCCCACGCTGCTGCAGGGGCTGGTGCTGCCGGCAGCGAGCGGCTCGAGGGCTGCCTCGCTCCCCGGGCGGGCAGGGAACCTGCACGGGATCGGCTTAGTGCCTGTACACAGAGCAGGAACAGAGCCACGAGCTGCTTTCTGTTTTTTTTTTTTTTTTTTTTTTTCCACTTTGCCTTCTTGTTTCCTAAACAAAAGCAATCAGTCCAGGATCGGTGACTGTATCTCTCTGGAAATGGAGACTTTTGTGCTGCTCATTCCCCCAAGTCTCCATACACCAGCCTTGTCTTCCCCACTGTCTCTCTAGTCCAGTTTTTAATTGCAAAAGGGTCAAAAATAAGTGGACTTGAAAGCATTTGAAAGTACAGGTATATTTATAGCTATAACAATATTTATACACCACTGAGAAATACTTTGCTTTTCCCAGTATATATTTCAGAGGGCTTTTATAAATATTGATGAATTTTAGACTTCTGGAAATAATACTCATGTCTCAGTTTTCATCAGCAAAACAAAATTGCTATTAAAGAAAAACCAATTTGGGGATTGCAGTTGACTGTAAACTGAAAGAGGTTTGTTGTAAACAGCAATAAAAAGGCAAATGTTGATACTTTCCAAAATTACAGGGCTGTTCTAGATGACAAATTATTCTCTTGCATCTTTTACTCTGCTCAGCATTATTAAGTTTGTATCCAGAAAAGCACATCCAATTTGAGATTACGATAATTTAGGAGAATGTGGATGAGTTAGTGATAATCCAGTGGAGAAAAATACAAATTAGCGGAGTTTCAACAGTGTGTCCTCTGAAGAAGTGTTGAAGTATTGTGTTTGCTCTAACCTAGAAGGGAGAAGGCTGATTAGAAACAAAAGTCTTCAAATACAGGAAGGTTTATAAGGACAAAAAGTAATTATAAATCATTCTCCATGACTGTAAAGGGCAGGTTTAAAAATAATCATCCTAATCTGCTGAAAGGAAGGTCTAAGTTAAAAAAAAAACTTAGATGCAAGGAACAGGCTGTATAAGAAGCTTGTGAAGTCCCTTTTTTTCCTGAACAGATTTTAATTATTTTATTCAGGGCTTTTCAGTCTGGAGTGGCATCACAAAATCCTTTGTAAAGATCGAAACAATAATATTAAAAATACTCTATTAGGAGAGTGTATACAGAATAAATAATATCTTAATAATATGAGATAGATCGAAAGATTTTAGAAAGTTTCCAATCTAGGCTGCACAGAGCTTTGTGCCATCACTCTCCCCCTTTTCTACAGGAGCCAGCTAGACCCCCAACATTCCTGACAGATACTTGTCTAGCCCTTGTTTAAAGACCTCAAAGGATGGAACTCCCACAGTCTTGCTGGGCACTCTCTTCAACAGTTTTATGATTTTTCTTGATGTTTTGCGTCACGTTTCCTCACTTCAGTTTGAAACCATGGTGCTGCATGAGCTGTTCACAGTAGATAGAAAACAGTTTAATTTTCTCTCCTTTACACTTATCTTCTCTGTAGTTGAAGACTGTTACCATGTCTCTGCACAGCTCTGATTTCCTCATCAAGTTTGTTCCCTAGTTGGTGCTTTCCAGCCCGATGGTTGTTCTTGCTCCCACTGAGCACTTCCCATTTCACTGGTAAGAGGGAGCACCCACGCGGAACCCAGCACTCATCCTGAGGTTTTATTAATCAGCGAATCATAGAATGGCCTGGGTTGAAAGGGACCTTAAAAATCATCCTATTCCAATCCCCTTGTCATAGACAGGAACACATTTCTCTAGACCAGCTTTCTCAGAGCTCCATCCAACCTGGCCTTAAACAATTCCAGGGAAGGGGAATCCACAACTTTTCATGTTAGTCATTACAGCACAAAATGCCCCTTCATTCCTCTGTACAACAGTACCACGGTGGCATTCTCACATCAGCAGTGCTGCCCAGAATATGTTGGCCATTTTTGAAGTCTTAGACTTGACACAACCTGATGCTGTCTGGCTTCCAAGAAAAGAGGCATTAACTGTGTCACGAGATCTAAACATCTATGGGAAGTCCTGCTGTTGGATCTGAAGGCTGCCATGCAGCCATCATACTTGTTTTACACTGGCTGGTATGACAGCTTAGCTTGTTTCACTGATGCATGCTTTGGGGAAGGTTTACTTCAGAAGCAGGTACCTCTGAGTTGTTACAATCAAATATGAGCAGAGTGGCTAACCGAATTACTGAGTGCTGTGTAGATGCCTGGCAGATTTCCTTTCATTTTTCAGCTCTGGAAAGTCTTAACATTAGGAAGTTTAGGAACAGAAAGAGGAAGCCCTGAAGATTGCAATACTGATTTCAGTCTGACCATGCTTCTGTCATGAGTCTGAGTACGGCTAATGAAGCATTTAATTTGCAGTGAAATTGTGTATGGAGTTGATGTTAGTTACAAAGTAAAAAACGGACATAAAATCGAATAGAGATTATATGTGTGTAGGAAATATTACTGCATGCAGATGTTAAAGATGTGAGACAAGGTAATAAAAATGGATCCTGGATATGGCTGGCATGAGAAAGAACAAGCTCTTTCAGGTAGGTGCTGCCTGATTCCTTGTGGTGCCGCTCAGAGCTCTGCACAGCTTTCTACATGATATTTGATTGCTTGGTGTTTGTTTTCTAATGAAACAACACTCATCTACAAGCCTGGTCATTCAACCGTAAAATAATTCTTTGTCCTGTTCCCCCTGTCCCAAATCAAGCAGTTCTTTGCATTTTGCATGGTAAATACAGCTCATTTCCTCTCTTTATGTCTCCAAGTTGCCCTTACAATAGATCTTGTTACTTGGAAATCAAAATTAGGGAACAGGTGCCTCAGAGGAACAGATGCCGTAGCTGGCTCTGTGCCAATTCTACCTCTTAAATATCAGAAACTATTAAAATTTAAAATAAAGCTCAATAGGGCAAGTTTTCCTCAGTCAGTAATGCAGGTCTGGCAAAGAAAATTGGATTTGAATCCATGAATTAGGCACCGAGGGTTCACCCTCCTTCTAAAGGTTTCATTTAACTGCAGGTCACCATTATCCTCTTTTCCAGCAATCATCTGCTAAATCTGGTAATTGCAACACTGACGTCAGCAAAGCTGGACAGGGGCCCCCGATGGAGAAGAATTTGACCCACTATTTTTTCACTGCTATGGTAGTAATCTAACTCGTAATCAAGCAGGGAGAAACCCTCAAAATCCTTTCTGCTGTAATCTCCACGTATTGCTATAGATCTGGGAGGAAATTGTGAGTCTAGTCTGGGTTTTATAGAGCCAGTTTGGTTTTGATAGCTCTCAAACAGCAAGGGGAGGAATCCTATCCAGCAGTTATGCTGTGTAATTGCTTTGGTGCTCACCTGACAAAAGGGTTTGCCAGATTCACATGATCCATGGGATCTCATATAAATGAGTGGGAGTGCAATGTACATTGCTCAAATTGTCACAGACTTCACACTGTTTTGTATCCTCATCTGCTAGCCTAACTTTTATTCTAGTTGATCAGGACTTGCAATCATCCTTGATTAGTTCTTTAAAAGAGGGATAAGAATCCCTCCTTTAAAGAACTAATCAATGCAACAGCAGATCTGCAGCTGCTATTGTGAAACCTAGATAGAATTTGATATTTGCTTGGAAGTCTTGCACTGGTAATTTTTCCACCATTCAGTACCCTTTTCTAGAGTAAATTTAACTCATATGGGAAAGGTCATTTGGATTGAGACAGTACTAAAATGTGTCAGACCGGTTTTGAGTGGGACTAAATTAAGCCTACAGAAATAAAGATACAATTCCCCTTTATTCACAGAAACATTTCCTCTGATGTTCATGGAAGCATTGCACAGGTGGATTCGTGGCATTTACCAGAATGATTTCCAAAGCCTCCTCAAGCAGACAGTAAGCCTTAATGTCAAAAGGATGCAGGTCAGGAGGTTTGGGTCTGGGTTTCAGAGAGGGTGAGCAGCTCTGGCCAGCGTCAGTGGGCAATTTCAATTAAGGCTGGTTAGGCTTGGATTCAGTCTGCCTGTATCTGATTAGAAAGCTGTTTGACAGTAGTTTCTGGAGAAGTTTCTTGTGTTTATCATTGTTGGGAGTGTAGACATGGAAGGGCAGAGATTATGGAGCCAGGAACTGATTCAGAACATTTCTAGGACTGCTTATTTCTATGTCTGTTTTGCAAGTTCTGATAACTGTTCATAAATGAGGCACAGAACCAGAAACCATTTCACTTGAAAATGTGACCTTTGGACTGGAGAAATTTGGATTCAGAGTTCACAGAAAACTGGAAAATATGAGCAACATGCACTCTTCAGAGGTGTGGGTTCAGAGCCAGAAGTTAATTAAAAGTAAGGTGGAGAAAGACTATTTCAACCAAAGCAATCTCTTATGTTCTATAGATTTAAATCCGATGGGCCAGACAAATTCATGGCATTGTCCAGGTCTGGTCTGCCAGCTGGGGACTGTCTACAGAATCATTTTGAGTTGAAGAAAGTAGAGAGTTTCACCATCTGTGACCAGTGCCGTGGAATGAAAGTCTACTTATCAAGTGGGGTGGGCTGCAGAAAAGGAGCACTTCAGCTTTCCTTTTCAGACCTCATTAGTCTGTGTTCCAGCTATAGCAGACACACTCATCATTTAATCTGCTTCATAAACTGGTATTCTGCCAGTCTGTTGTTCTGCACTTAGATGCTTGTTAAATATCCTTCCTATCAGACTTTATCCTTTCTGGACTCTGGAAACAGAAATTGTGTTATTTTTGGCTTGAGTGCTTTGAAGTCCTTCAGTTTTGTTTCTACATTTACACCTGACAGCATCTATCTTCATAGCCTTATCTTTTTGACCACAGGGACAAAGCAGAAGGCACAACAGTACTGAAAATAGATGTGAATAATTAGTTTTGTGGTAGGGCCAAAACAGGTTTGTTTTTAACAACATCCACTTTCAGCCTGTCACTCTCCCTTTCTGTTTTCCGTGGTCACTGTCACTGGGAAGCACCTCTGCAAGCTGGCCTTCTATAAAGCTCATTTTGTCCCTAAGTCCAAAGTTATTTCGATTTCTGCTTTAACATCACGTAAGTTCTATTTTGACTTTGTTCTGGGGATGAAAACAGGGCAAGAAAAATTAGTTTCTTTGTCATTTTTGCTCTTAAGATCTTTGCTGGAGTTGAGAGTGAAGTTTTTTAGGGTGGAATTCATGCTTCCCACCCACATTGCCATTAAGAAGGTCATGAAGCTCATCAGCCCCTCTACTGTCTTATTTTTGGAGTTAAATGAAAAGTTAAAAGCATATAAAATCTATTCCACTTTTCTTTGCATATTTACAATATGTTAATAATTGCAGCCAATGTTCTCGAAGTTAGAATTATTATTTCTAATTGTTCTTGATTTGAAGTCTTATGCTATAGCAGTCAGCTTGTCATGTCTTTGACAAACACTTTATCATTCTATTTAAGGAATCGGTTTTAATCTTCAAAGAAAAGGGCTTAGTTAATTTAGAAGTCAAGCAGAGAGATGGCAGTCATATGAGCTTTTAGCACAATAGATATTCATAAAATATCCCCCATAAAATAGTAAGCATTAGGGGCCATAGGGACAGATGCAGTAATATAACATTCCCTCTTTTCTTCCCCCTGCACATCTACTCCCACTGAGGATGTCACTGTAGATCCTGAGTCACCTGACCTGCCAAAAAAATAATAAGGCTTTTTTAATAATCTTCTCTAGAGAAGACAAAAGAGCAGAGCCTTTAAGGGAGTTGATTCAGCTGAGTTTGGGTTAATGTTCCTGAAGGCAGAGAGAGGACTGTCTTAGTCTCAGAGCAATTATTAAATGCTATTACCTTTGCTTTTGCAATCTGATGGCAGAGTAATACAGCCTCCTGGGGGAATGAGAAAAACAGCAGTATCAGGGATATTTAAAATGAGACTGAATAAAATTTGCATGAGGTCCTATATGCAGCAGTCCATTAGTACTGCACTGTGACAAGCCCTATCTCATGCCTTACGGTCCCTTCTAGAGGAAAGGAATTTTGGCCTTAACAAGGGCTACTTTATCATCATGATTATGGAGCTGTTCTTGCACTCCTGTGAACTCCTATCTGTCTGATTCGTGTAGCCATCACCACTTTGGCCATTTTCTTCATAGCACCCTAGAAAACCACTGACATTGTTTCAGCCTGCTTGGTACAAATCCATAAGCAGTCAAGAGGGGATTTATATTCTTAACTCCAGGAATCAGTTGTTTCTCTTCCTATCCCTTTACTCTCCCTCTCCTACATGACAAACACCTCATTTTTATCAGCTTTTTTGGGGGGAGATGTTCAGATTTCTGTATATGTTTGTGCAGAAATGCCAATTTTGACATACCTCATGCAGCAGTACCCAAACAGGCTGAGTCCAGCCCCAGCCCAACCGTCCAACCTCCAGTGGGAAACACAGACAGGTGACATGAGGGGTGCTGGTGAGAGCCTTTAGCCCCTCTTATTTCTCTTTACTGCTTGAGTTTGGAAATTTGGCTACCAGATTATGAGTAAGAATAAAGGCAAATCCATGTAGACCCTATTCCTGCAAGGTTGGTTGTGTAAGTGTTTATCCTGTGTAACACAGCCCATTGCAATTGATGGGAGCAGCCTCACTCTGAGCCAAAGGCTTTAACTGGTGCAAAACATCCTGAAGATACTAAACTATTTGCCAGCTGTGGGGAAGAAAAAAAGACCAATATGCCGTTAGTGCTCAAGCCTTGTGCAAGGGGAAGGAAATTATTTTAAGTGCAGATTTTTCAATGAACCGAGCATGCCCACAAAACTGGAGGAGATGGAAGCACATTAACCAAAACCCAGGGGGAAATTTCCTTCCCAACCCAAACCAGGGCGGGCAGCGTGACCCTGAGCGTGCGGTCACCTCCTGCGCCTGAAAGGCTTCGTGGTGAGTGATTGAAACACAGATGCTTTAGAGGAGAGCGAGGAAAATCTCTGGTCACAGCCAGGTCCTAGAGGTATATTTGCTCTATATCCTGGCAAAGTCTTCCAGTGCAAATAAGAAAGATATCCTGTAATAAACGACCAGTTTTTAAGAAGCTGTGTTTAAGGATTTTTTTCCCTAAAATAATGCCGCCGACCTTTCTCCATAACAATTCCATTTTTGGCAATTCTGCTTGAAGAATCTTTAGTATGAAATGAGAGAGTTTGAAGTGAATCATTTAATTTGCTTAACTTAAAGAGGTTCCTACAACATTTAATTTTAAGCTGATTCTCTCTAATTAAAGTTCAAGTCACTCTTAAATATTTAGCCTCGTTAAATGAAGATCCAGGAAAGAAAATGTGGTAGTCTTTTCCTTTTCTGCTTTACCTGAAATATGTATTTTTTTGGTCTTTAGTTTTGAAACACCAATTTAATTTGAGTTACCAGCAAGAATAATTTCCAGAATTTCAAGCACAATTTAGTACTATAAATTGAAAAGCTAGATCAATGAATTCTCTATTATTTTAGAAACTTTCCTTGGAACAGTTTTGCTGAGGGAGAGAAGCAGGGCAGAATCAAACTCCATGTGGATTAAGTGTTCACCTGTATAAATGGCCAGTTAAATATTATTCCACACTTGAAGTATTGGGGAATTTTTTGAGGATGTGATTGCTGAGGTGTTTTAGTAACTTGACCTGGTTGGCCTGTGTCCTCAAACTTGAGCATCTCGAAGGCAGGAGTGTGAGATCTGTGTTTAGTTTGAGGAATTCAGTGGGATGGATGGTTACACAGCTGGTTGTGAAAATCAGACCATTTTAGGGGACTCTCCCACTGCAGTCAGTCATCCAGTTCCCAAGTGGCTAAGCTTGAAAATGTGACCTTGATATCTATCTAATATGCAAGTACTGGCTGTTTTCTCATCGGTTCCCTCTGCTTATTTCTTGGCTGGTAGCTATTCATGTTCAGTTGGTTTTTTTTTTTTTTTTTTTTTTTGCAGCTTAACTGACTATGACACCAGACAAATTAGTGAGCATTTTGTCTCCATGATTAGTCAGTGAGCTTTCAGTTTTGGCACTGTGCTGTAGGATTACTTAGAGGATAAATAAATAAATCAATCAGATATTTCTGATAACTGTAAAATAATTAGGCAAAAGAAGAGGAAAAAAACACACAACAAAAACTTGAATGATCACTTCACTCTTTAATGTGAAATCAGAAAGTACTTTTTTTTTTTTTTTGGCTTGGATAACTGGACATGCTAACTTTGAATCAACATTACTATTTCTTTCTTCCCACTAGATCTGTTGGTGGTTATGATGTGGGACTGAGAGACTTCCTTTATCTGAATTTCTGATGGGTTAAGTTGAAGCAGAGGTTTCTGTTTAGGAGTGTGGTTTTAGTCTGAAATGAAGTATTTAAAAATGGAAATTGCTCTCTCGGTGAATCACAGTCCTGGCTGCTGACCTGAGTGACAGACCTCACTCTTTCCCTCTGGCAAAGCTGATGCTGTTCAGGGACAGTGTGTTGGCTTTCTTTCTGCCATGTGGCCACATTGCTAACTCACTGCAAGGGCAAAATCTGTTCTCGTTTAGTATCTGGTCAGTGTTGTTGTTTCTGATGGTGTTGGACAAGGCGGCTGTGGGAAGACTTTAGCCCAGAGATGTTTGCTTTTCCACAGTCAGGATGGATCTCAGTGTGCTGCCCCCAGAATGGTTGCTGCTGCAGGTCCAGCAGCTGCAATATCCTCACGTGCCCTGAGCAGTTTTGGCCTGAGGTCTCTGGGAGAAAAACAAAAGCATTCTTCATATCTCCCAGCTACATTCGTTTTATGTTTTGGAACACAGGGTACAAACTCTGTGCCTGAGTATTTGACCCTACTTGTCAAATATACAACTCTTCTTGACTACAGTTAAATTTAAGCCAGAGGGCACATTTTGTTTCAGCCCATGCAAAATGGCAATTTTGATGCAATTTGGTCTGTTAAGTATGTTAATGCTAAACATATAAATCCATGCCTCCACATAAAATTTGTGTAAGGCCTTCTAGCCATTAGAACTATGGATGACTCATAAATACTTACACTTAATCAATTCAGGTGGTCCTGAAAGAATTGTGAATATTTGGGCTATTGCAAATATTATAAATAATTCCTGAAATCTTACTCAAGAAAACATGTTCTGTGTGTGCATGTGATGAGGGGAGGAGCAGGGAGACCCCTGGGAGAGATGAAAACCAAAATGCATTCACTGCCCTTAGCTGAGCCCTGACATAGAGATGCAGCCTTGTTGACTACGGAGGTTGATTTCTGTTATTGTTCTGAGTTTTGTTTCAAGTAAAATACATCCTCAGTTATGATATCAGTACAATTTCCATTGTATCATTTGTAATGGTGGCTGCTAAAGAGAAGACACCTGAAATAAAGTGTGCCAGCAGTCAGCTGAAACATTTCCTTTATCTGCCCTTCCATGAATTTATATCTGAAGGAATGTGTTTTTCCAAAGCTGCTCTGTCTGCCCGCTGGCACGGCTGCACAAAATATTGTTGTGGGTGGGAAAAGCTGTCCATCCACACCTAACAAATGAGTGCCCTGAGAAGTCCCCTGCGAAATGCCGTTCCCGGGGATGCTTTGTGTTCTCAAGGTCAGCCTGTTTGCTCACCCTTGTGCCCTTTTCCTTTCTTTCAGGGTTTCGAGGACCCCAAGGACAAGTAAGTAAATTTACTTCTGTCATACACTGTTATGTTTACACGTTTGGGATTTTTTTCTCATATTAAAAAAGGACAAAAATTGATGCCCGGAAGCCAAAAATAATGCTTGGACTCCCCAGAGGTTTGTCCTGCAGGGAGAGCCAGTTGAGGGCACAGGATTGACTGATGTGCATTCAGAACAGCCACTGCCCTCAAAACGTTTCTTTGTTTGGTGGTTCTAACTTGCTTTTATAATTAAAATGCTTTTGCTGCACTTCCCCTTGCCCCAAATAATTTCCACTCTTTGAAAATAAGACAATTTCTTATTGAAATTATGAGACAATTTCTTATTGTCTTATAAGACAAATAAGACAAAATCTTCCTCTAAAGTGTATCTAAGTGTTGGACATCTCCAATAAGAAAAGTTTATGTATGAATTGAAATGCCTGTATAGTTTCTGAGTTTATGTGTATATATTTTATATTACTCATTATTGAATATTACTTATTTCTACATATAAAAATAAACTTAGAAATGATAGCTTATTTGAAAAAGTTAATTCAAAGTTTCATGCTCTAAAATATAGCCAAATTTTACCATCATTTTCGTTTTTTTCATATAGAACTTTAGAGAAATGATTAAAATAACAATGTAATGAGAGCGGTATTTTGAAAAATTGCCTTTGGAGGAAAAAACCCAAACACATTCACTTTTTGACTTCTACAACTGAATATAACAAAAGCACTTCCTGTATTGAAGGTGTTTAGAATAATTTCACATTCAGTCCTGCTGAATGGCATTAATTATAAGCTTGCTTAGAGCAAGTTAGGCAACAGTAGAGGAGACTGATGCCTAAAATATGTTGCTGTTGCTCCTTAGCATGTTTCTCAGGCTGCTGGTCAGGGCTGAGTGGATTTCTGTGAGCTGGGACAAGTAAATGCATCTGTGGGCCCTAGGCATCCAGCTGTGGGACAATCCACATTATGGTGGTTGAGCACTGAGAGCAGCTGCCTAAAAGGAAAAGAAAAGTGATGAGTTTGAACATGGCAATATTAAGAGTCATTCTCTCCTTCCCTTGCCCTTCCCTGCAAACTGGATTTTCCTAACATTTAGCTCTGTGCACCCTGGGATGTTTCTCTGGTCCCACTGTTTCCTGTTTCCTGTTGTGTCCATGGATGCCGGGAAGTCAGTTGATGTTAGATGTGCTTTGGGCAGAAAAGAACTAATAGATTACAACAAAATAATTTATAGGAATACAGAGTTTTTCACTATCCCTCATGAAATACCATTTTTCCTCATAGTTTCTGCAAGAAAACACAAAAATCAGCTGCCTCGGTGCTGGTCCACAACAGTCACCCAAGAGCTGAGGAACAGCATCTCCTCTGTTGCTCCAAGGACCATAATATCTGTACTCCATCCTATAGTTTGAAAGGTTCCTTGGGCTGTTACAGCCAATAGCTGAGCTGTCTCACTCAGCGTGGTGCCAGCTTATTATACAGATTTCAGGATTTTTGCATTTCTGTTCAGTACCAAAAGAAGCTACTACTTGCCTCTGATTCTCTTTATCCAGAAATCTGTTTAACTTAAGTACAAAGATTTGGCAAAAATAAATCTGTAGCAGAATATGCTCATGGTGAGAATGGTTAAAATTAGATGCCTGAACCATGTCGGGTACTAAGGCAGTTCCTTCACGTGCAGAAACACTGAGGGTCAATACTTTCGTCTGGCAGCAAAGGAGGACGTGGGAACCACACATCCCTGAAAACAGGACCAAACCTTATGTGCCTGAGTGCAGGTTTAGTTACTGAATCTAAGCGTGAAGCATTTAAAATTATGGCATACATGTAATTTTGGCAGTGGTCACACTCTGCATTGGCAGAAAATAATTAAATCAGCAGCACATTTTTGGACTGCTCTGAAGCCAGCATCTCTGAGTTAATTGGTAGCGTTCACATTTGCAAGCAGAGTGGAAAAGTTGCTACAAGCTCTGTTTGTGCTGTTTCTGTCCCTTGACACAATGTTCTGTTTGCTGCATTTGAAGAAATCTCAGCACTGCTTTTAGGATATGTTTTTGGAAGTTTCATGGCAGCCTGAAATCCTCATTTCCACCTCCCCGCCCCAGCCACACTATCAATGTATCAAAAGGCATTTTGACATATGAATTTCATTAGTCTGTGGCAGTACCTCAGCTCTGACTTACAGGCACTGCCTCCAGGGCACTCCTTAGCACAGGGAACTTTTATATGCCAATTTAAAATTACATTTATGCAAATGTACCCAGACTTGCTGTACCGTAATTTAGCTTGGGTACAATGGGCTGTGAAAGTCACCTGAACAGCTTGGTGTGTGCGAGGTGACTGAGCTTCTCTGCAGTCTGTGTGAGGGTGGCTGCCCACTGCCAATGTCCCAGCAAAGCAATTTAAAACCTGCAGAGGTATTTCTACACAGCCTGCAACCTTGGAAGTTACTGTAGTATTAGAAACACCCTGAGCAGTAAAACAACCTATTACAAACCTGCAGGCAGCTGAGGTAGAGACCAAGCAGGCAGGTTCTTCTCTCTGCATCTTCCTGAGTGACGTTTTCAGACTGGAACTTGAAATTTGACTGCGCTTTGCCAAGATGCTGAGCTGACTCCTTTGCTTCGGTTCCAGCTGAAAACGCATCGCATCTCCCATGCGTGGTATGAAATGGCTAAATGTGAATGACCCAAGTGTGTACATAACTTACAGGACCTTGGAAGACATCCTGTAAATACGAAGCCTAATGATTTCCTTGCTCATTTTTATGAGCCCAGAAGACGTTGCAAGGACTGAATGAAAATAAGCAGCTCTTGAATGCTCAAGCAGATGTACTTCCTCTGAGGAAGTAAATTGAATGTCCTGACCTTGTAGGGAAAAAACCACTTTTATTCTCAAAGCGGATTATATGAATTTCTAGGAATTAAATAACTTCTAGAGCCCAAAAAAAAGAAACCAATTCTTTCCCCCAACCCCACTGAAATACTGAGGTTGGCTAAAATAGTGATTAGACCTTGAGACAAATTAGTTTTGTAATTGCTATACGGCCACTGAATAGATGCCATTGGTGTGTTGTCATGATCCAGCTGAGGTGCAGACATGTTTAACTCGCTGGCTGGGGCAAGGAGTGGTAGAATGGAAATGAGCAGATAGACCTGATCTATTTTTCTCTTGCCAAGAGGTGCATGGAAGAGTTGAGATACAGAGGGCTTCTTAAAATCTGATCCAGTTTTGCAGAAAGCTTTGAAAGAGCCTTCCTTTTAGAAAGGGACCTTTAACTTTTAAAACAGGGTCACATTCTGGTTTGTAAGCTGCTTTCCAGCACAGCCTTACCTGTGGGAGCCTGCTGGCTGCAACACAGAGTGCATTGTGTGCTCTGGTGCAGTACAAATGAAACCAGGGAAATAAAGCAGAGTAGCTTTTCATCATGCTTGTCAGACCCCAGGGTTTTCTCTCCAGAGTGCCTAAGTTGAGGGTCACACAACATGAGCCCTAAGCTGCTGTGCCATTGTGGGGTTTGCACACAGAAATATTTATCTGCTGGAATATACCCTAGTGCAAGGGAGGGGGATATTTCAGTGGATAACTATTGGCAAACCCTGTGGATAACCTGGGCAATCATGCAAGCAGAGCAGAAAAACAGCACTTAAGGATTAGCTTTTAATATCTGCCTATAGCTTGTTTGAGGGCAGGTCATTAAAGTGACAGCATCAAGTCATTAAAATACTGTTAGATTTTAAAAATAACTAGAATCTGGGGAGGTGCTTCAGGTTTCCTGATCCTCAGTGCAAAACACCTCAGGACAATTAATTTTACAGTGTTATTTTTTCTCAACA
The DNA here is from genome assembly GCA_013397755.1 of Cnemophilus loriae. NCBI lineage: Eukaryota > Metazoa > Chordata > Aves > Passeriformes > Corvidae > Cnemophilus > Cnemophilus loriae. Next base: position 552,489 of record VZTF01002536.1, on the reverse strand, counting down.
GTTCTTAAAAATCAGCTTCATTTGTCTGAACTACAGCAGAGGTTCAGAAAAACAGTCACACAAAAGATTATAAGCAACCTAGAAATCTTGTTCCACATATTTAGGAAGCAGAATCTAATTTGTATTTGTCTCTTCTGTCACCTTTTTCTTTTGCAACCTTTCCTTAAGTAAATATCTTGTAAACCAATTTTTCTTTCTGTTTTATGCTTTATGCTCATAAATAACTGTGTGAAGGGGAGTCAGGCCACATTTTTTCCTCACGTGTTTGTTCTGTAAACCATTTTTTCTCAAAAAGGGAGAATTGTTCAAGTTTGGAAATTTTCGTAGTAATATTTACAGAAATTGTTATTAGTAAGCAAGAAATATGACTGGATGCATAAATCATTTTTCCAGTGCAGGCACTAACAGCTACAACAGCGCAGGGAAGAATAAGTCAGAGGACAAGGGGAAGGAGGCTGCCCAGTGGTTTTAGAGAATGAGGGGTGGAAATGAGACCTGAAGGCAAGGAAACAGTTGTAGTATAGAAAAAGGGCAAATAAACAGAATCCTTGTAATAATGACTCGGGACTGGCAGTGAGCTCTGGAGCTGATATCATTTTTCTCTCTGCTCCCGGTCCCTTTCCCAGCTGAAGCTGTCATAAGCAAAATGCCGTTAACCTCCAGCTCGTTATACACTGCAATGATAACACAAGGTGCAGGGGCAGAAATTACCTTGTGTTCTTATGCTCCCTTTTCATGGCATCCTCAGGAGTACCCAGGAGAGTATGAACCCAGAGGATGAAGTGGATGAGTTTCTGGGCCGGGCCATCGACGCCAGAAGTATTGATCGGTTACGCTCCGAGCACGTGCGCAAATTCCTCTTAACGTTCAGGGAGCCTGACTTGGAGAAAAAGGTAACGTCGTTTAAATACCATGGCATTGTGTCAGGCAGGCTTGTTAGGAGTTTTAATTCTCCTGCAGAAGGTCAGGCTTTTGTATCTGTGGTTTAAGCTATGGTTTGGGTGCTGGAGGTGTGGTTGTGATCTTAAAAAATCCATGCTTGTTCATGGAAACCTTAATATAACTTATCCTAAAAAACTCACAGTCATCTGAAGGGAGCACTGGCCAGGAAAACGAAGCCATTTCTATCAGACACACATGAATATGCAGTGATAAGCAGTAAAGGGAATCCAGAATAAACCAGATTGTTGCTCTGACTTTGAGACTCCAAACCGAGATTGCAGTCATCCCTTATCTCCTTCAAATCACTGGAGAAACCCACTTCAGCCTACCTAAGCTCTGAAACACCTCTGGAAAGACCTTTCTGTGCCCTTTGTCCCCACAGAGAGCCCCAGGTACTATTAGGGTTCATTGGGATGCAGTCTGTACTCTGGACATTTTTGGGAGCCCATTTTAAGCAAGAAATAGAGTTCTCTATCCCACAAATGTGAGAAAGGGGAGCAAAAGACCTAAAGCTCATGAGCAGTTGATTTCTTCCTGATTTGGTTTCAGCTATTGCTGTGAGGCAAAGATCATTTCCCTGACTATATAATAGAGACATCATCAGCTCTAGATGGCTGCAAAGTTAGATTTCCAAGTCTAATTTCTAAGTCTAGAGGTGGATGACATTATTAAAAGTACCATAAGAAGTGGTGGGTTGAATTGCACCAAGAAAGTAATCCTTTTTTATTTTTTATCCAAGCGCAGATCCTTGGGATGCTTGAGTGGTCTTCAGGTTAAACTCATTTTTCAATGGAGAAAACTTCATAATAAGTTTGCACTAATTATTTTATAATTTTATTTGGAAACAGTCTTTCCTTGACAAGAATGACTAGCTATTACAAAAGCAGAGCTTTTCAGGATTTACAGCTGTTCAATGAATCAGTGTGGGACTGGATAAAAGCTTGAGCATGTAATTTCTCCCCACTCCTCCTCTTCAGTTTCATAGCTGAAAACTGCCAGGGAAATTAGCGGTTCACCTGCTCAGAGCACCTTTTATTTTGTGGTTCAAACATTGAGATGGTCTGTGCTGAGAACCATGCTTCAAGCTAAATAAAGCATCTTCGGGAATCGGACGCAGCTCCCACGTGGCCGATACGTTGACAAGTAGCTGGAAGGAGTGACTGTGTGAAACCACAGCAGCCTCGCACTGGCATTAGAATGAGTCGAGTCATCTGCACGAAATGCAAGGTTTTCTCATTAGCAGCATTTGTCCCTCTTGGAGGAGACTTCCCATGGAAGAAGTTTCAGTCTGATGATAGTGACCTGGAGTCTTGGTCCCAGTTAATCTATTTCTGTTCCTCTCGTGCAAGGGGCAGCTGGTGAATCCTCTCTCCACCCAGCTCTGTGAGTTTCTTCCCTGGCCTTTGGGCCTGTTCAAGCCCTTACAGATTGCCTGGGGAGAAGGGGAGTTGGGAATGTTGTTTCCTACCAGCACTGCTTTCCAAGGACCTAGACAAAAGCCAAGTAAGAAGTTATTGTGGAGAGAAGGCAGCCAGCCAAATTTACCACTAACATAACTGTGCTTTTTTGCAGTACTCCAAGCAGGTGGATGACAGGTTTGGAGCCTATGTGGCTTGTGCCTCCCTAGTCTTCCTCTTCATCTGCTTTGTTCAAATCATAATCGTGCCACAGTGAGTACCCTTTCATCCCTTTGCTCCCATCTGCTCCCCTCCTCTATTATGGCCTACTTTTCTTTGTTTTTTTCTTGAAAATTCAGAACACCAAGGGGAAGAGAAAAATCCTTAAATAATTCATGCTCAAGTGATGCATGGTGTATATTGTTTTCACCCATTTCTAGTGCAGATTAAAACCTCCTCACTGGCATGTGAGGATTTCTGTTTACTCGATGTGATTTCTCTTATAATTTACCTCCATCTTAGGAAATTTGGTTCAGCACATTTATAAGCCTGTGGAAAACAAATGTCACTGAGTAGGAAGGATTGCTTACCAAGGTATAGCACACACTCACAGCACAAGGCTGGGCTGTCCTCTTATCTAAACACAGTGGGACAGAGAGGTGAAAACCCATCGCAGCCTCATTGCTCAGAGCACTGAGGTCTCGGGGTCTGCTTAACAAATGAGACATAATCTCTCGTACATTTATTCTTCTGGACTCAGAGCAGCTGGGCAAGAAGAGAGGCAGAGGGGGGGTTGAGCTGCACGTGCCTGAGCCTGTGGCTTGCTCCAGGTTTAAAGGGTGCAGTCATTTCTTTCACCAGGCAAGAGTGGCATAAGCTCCTCAGGGCTGTGGGGCACAGTGCTCTTGGCCCACTGCAGTGGTCTGCAGGTTCGTCTGCAAGGCACAGCACAACCCACTAAATCTTTTCCAGCAGTGAGCTCTGCGGAAATGGGACTTCTTCCCAAAAAGTTCTTTAAAAAGCACTTAAAATTACAGTACGTGGGTATTTCCTATGCTCTGGTTTAGTAGCAATAATACACTGAGCAATGCTGTGTTGGAAATAAATTTGGAGTTAGTAATTTTTAAACTGAAGAACAAGATCACAGAAGCTCTGAAAATGCTCCAAATTTATCTTCCTTACAAGAAGACAAAAAATTGTTCCTAAAGAGAGCTCCAGCACTATTTTATGCCATTACAACTGTTTTCTACTTCTGTTCCCACCACACATCTTTTTGGAGTAGAGGTTGGTTTGTAGTGCTCAGATCAGATATTCGGAAGGTCACAGAAATAACACGTAGTCTGATGTTTGTCGTTCACTCTCCCAGGCAGGAGTGCTCACAGAAGGATTGAATCAGCAAAATAACATCAGGACAAATGCACTGTGTAAACAGATAGGTCTGCTTTGGGAAACTGCAAGTGAAGCTGGAAGAGGCTCGAAATTGGAACTAGATAATTCCCAGCAATTAATGCATTGTTAATTACACGCAGAAATGTTCTTTGAGAGTAACTGATTTAACAAGGGCTTACACTTTGGATTTCTGGACATTGCTGTCGTAACTTCATACCTGCAGAGGCCCTCTACCAGCCTTGTGTTGCTCATGAAACTCCCCTAAGCAGCCACTACGCTGTCTCCATAAACCCAGTTTAACATTTAAATGACAGCTTGACAATTTCTGATGTGTGGCAACCATATGGCTGCCTCCTTTGTATTACGCAGGAGCCAATCCCTTATGGCAGTGTGGTGTAAATGTTGTGCTGTTCAGTCTCCTTCCCATGCTGCCCATAAGGAGGCTGGTTGTTTATCTGGGTTTTTTTTGCAAGTTCTGAAGTGTCCTTAGTCAGCCTGGCCTGTCTGAAAGGTGATTTCATTTGAGAGTAAATAAAATTCCATGTTTTTGCTGCAGGTCAGATACACTTCACCTTTTGCTTTGTTTTTCCTTATATTCCAATTGCATACCTTTGGTCTTTTATTGAAGGTAGCAGTTAAACACCAACTGAAACCACAGGTGCACATGTGTCACCATCAGAGCTTCATGAAAGACACACTGTGGAATCTGAATTTGAAACTAGAGACAGAATGTCAGTGTCAATTTACTATGATAAAGAGGAATAGCTTTAAGGAATTTCTAAAAAGGCTCGAACAGTGAATTAGCAAGTACAATTATCTTAGTATCCATGAGAGAACACAGAGACCAGCTGGCTTTGGTGTGGTTGGCCTCAGTGTCACGTCGCAAGAATACTTCCTTTAGATTATGAACAAGGCTGACTCCTGGGAGGGGGCCTATCCTGTCGCACTGAGACCAATCACCGGGAAATTGGTGTTGAATATCTTTGTGAGGAGAACAGATGAAAACGCACAGTACGAAGTTGGCCCTGGAATCCTCTTTGTGCTTCAAAGCTGGGAGGAGCAGGAACCTCTCAAGCTGGCCAAGATAAGGCTGTTTTCCCTGACTAACCTTATGCTGTGGTTGCTCACATCCCAAGCACGAGGCAGAGCACAGAGAGTGGTGCTGCACAGGCATTCCCTGTGCGAGGACAGGTAGAGATTCCCACTGAGATGATTCCCACCCAGCTGCACTTCAGCACTCAGCCCGCCTTCCTTCCCAGGGGTGCCCTGCCCACAGCCGGCTGGGGGCCGACCTGCCACAACAAGTTGTTCTGTCACCTCCTCTAGTGCATGAAATGTTTTTCAGTTCCACCTCTGTCACCCCAGCAGGAAGGTGATTGCTGTAAAAGATGCAGCATTCTCTGTTCTGCAGCCTGTCTGAATAATTCTAAATAGGCCAGAGTATCTGTTGGTATTCAAGGCATCTCGTGTCTCCTACTGCTATCCTAATTGGAAAGCCTGTGCAGTGTGTCATAGCTTGTACAAATGTGTTCTGGAGAGCAGAGCTGTAGCTGCTCTATATGATGTGCATTTAGAAAAAACAAAACAAAACCAACCAAACCTCTCCTTGATTTCAGCTCTACATTTATGCTGGGTTTTTACCTGACCTGTTTCCTGATCCTGACCACGGTGGTGTTTGTTTCAGTCATTTACTCCTGTGTGAAGGTGAGTACTGTGGTTTCTTTGTAGTCCTCTGCCTAAGATAACCAGATCAGCAATCTGCTTCTTCAGCTAACAGAGTGTGTTTTGTTAGCCACCCCTTCCACGCTATGTGATAAGGGTTACAGAAAAAGCCTTTGATAAGGCAGAATGAACTGCAAACAGATGTTAGGGTTGGCATCTCTTTAGCTCAGCAAGAAGTAATCACTCTGTGCATCTGCATGTCTATTAAGTTCCCTGCAGACACTCTGATATTGATATAAGAAGAGCACATTTTCCAATGTGGGACCAAACACTGACCATTCATTTCCTCCCTGTAAACTTCCTGCAGAGTCGCCTGTGTACTGGCCCCTGCTGCATATGCGTGTTTGGGTAGGCAGATAATCAGAAGCAGAATATCATCAAGGAAAAATGTCCTGCAGGGAAGTAAAAGTTATAAACATATAGAATTTTATCAGCCTTTCTCAGATGGGTGTACAGAGCTTCCAACATTCGGTGGACTCTTTCTTATAGCTGGCTTTGATCAGCAAAGAAATACATTGTGTGAAGTCCAAAAACATATTAATTCTTCTTGTCAGCCTGTGGTAAATTGGCAGTGAGCACTGTGGGAAGGGCAGTGTGCTCATCTATTTCACTCAAAGGTGTTCCTATTAAAAACACTGATGTGTTTCAGTTTTCGGGATCCTTCTAGTCTAGAAGTATCTGAACATGGAATACACTCAGATTCAGGTTCCTTAGCCCAAGCTCAGCTTTGTTCCTCAGTGCCTGGAATAAAATAGCTCAGTAGCATTATGTTTCCTACAGAAGAAACAGTGGGATAATGGATAATGTCAGGCAGATGATTTGTCTCACTTTAATTATCTTCTCTGTGCCATTTTCAACAGTTGAATGTGGGTGCTCTTGACAGACTTGCACCTTACATGTCTTTTTGGTTTTTTTTTTAAAGTTAGATTTGGAAATTAAACCATACCTTCTCATGTAAGAGCTGCAAACTGTTCCAAATGAAAGAAGCTTCAAGTTCTATTTGAACTTAACAACTCACGGGGTTTCCTTTGGCCTTATGACAGCTTTAAAGGGAGCCTAGTTTGTAAGTGCAGCATCCCATTGGTCTTGCTTGTTTACCAGCAATGAGAAGTCGAGTCAGAAATAACACTGCTAGTAGGAAGGCTTGGGTCCCTTGAGCTGGAGAACAGTACCCACGGATGCCTGGTTATACTTGGTGTGTCCATTGCACTTGAGGATGCTACTAAAAGTCATTCATCTGTAAACTGGTATCAGCAGTTAATGTGATTACCAGTTCATTAACAAGCAATGTGACAAGATTTTGGTCACAGCCACAGAGAATTTGGGAATTTGGTGCCGAGCTGTGCTGCCTGCTCACGCTGCAGTTCTCTGGCAGCACCATCCCAAGCAGGGATGGTGCCAAGCAGGGCCAAGCGGGGCCACCCCAACTCACTGGTTCTGCTGGGATGAGAGCTGGGGCAGGCCTGGAGCTCTGGAGCACCCGAGATGCCTGACTTGCAACCAGCCAGATTCCAAGGTTCAGAGCTGTTTGTCACCCGCTGGCATTTACAGGCCACTTCCACATACTGACAGCAGCACCCTATTCTTCTGTCATCATTCAAATGCTTTGGTTTTGGTTTGGGCTTTTTTGTTTAAAATTAATTACCGATTAATTTAGAAGGCAACACAGGACTTTTCAGTCCCCAGGATGGTAGGCAGATTTCAGTCTTGCTTTCTTTGCCTCGATCTTCCAAATTCCTGTAGAAGAGGACTGTTCAGTGGTGCCTGCAACTATTTCTAGGCTGGCTTTGCCTCAGTGCCTGGGCTCTGGATGCACAGGACATCAGAGGGAATTCAGAATAACATCAGAATTTAATGGGATGTTCTGAAGCCCCTGATATTTCCAGCAGTGAGTTTTCATCCCCACAACATGCTCATGTATAACATCCAGTGTGGCTTCTGTGCAGAGATTGCAAATATTGAAAATATTGGTTCCGTGTTGATTACCCCTTCTTAGTGCTCCAAATTAGCCTCTGCTGGCAACACCTGATTATGAGATGGCTTGTTCAGGGAATGGGTACTTCTAGCTTGTCAGCTCCTTTCTAATGGCAGCAGCTCCTAATAGCTGCAGCCTACTTCTGTCATCCAAGATCTTGGTGTTTCAAGTCTTTGATTTTTAAGCGATGGGTTTACCCAGCCCTTGGATAAGGGGTGTTGCTTTATTTCTGTACTCCACAATGCTCCAGGAAACACTTTTACACACCTGCAGAAGGAAGGCAATTTTACGTATCCTTCAGATGAACTCCCTGAAGACAGGGATGTCAGCGTTGTTTGCTTTGTTTCACACTCAGATGTGGGATAGGAGAACATGTGTTTTAAATACCAGTGATTCATTCCACACAACACTGGAATGCAGGTGTCCACCCCAGGACGTCAGCATAAGCATAACTTTTGCCTGTTTGCTGTGCTGTTACATGATAAGTGTCTCTTTTTTTCTTCCTCTTTCCAGCTTTCATGTGAGATTTTCCCTCCCTGTTTTGGCCTCTCCATCTCTGGTTTTGACAGTGGCCAGCAGGCTCTTTCTGGACAGCTTGATCATGTTTTATTTTCTTTCACTGTCATTATTATCTTCCACTCTAAAATTCTCCACGGACTAGAAGTTGATCCTGGAACTGCCAGCACAGCCAGCTTGGCTTTCCAAGTTTCTTCAGCTGTAATAAACAAGAGAGTTCCAGTTCTTTGCTTTGATGCTCCGTGAAGAGTTGGCCACTGTGAGATGGTGTCCCTTCCCAGTAGAGTCTGAGGTCATGGGAACCAGGGTCCCTTCTCAAATACTCTGCTGACAGACATCTGTTTTGCTACTAACTTATCAAGTTTGTGTTTTTTTTCTTAAAATCTTTTAACTTCTGGTATCTACACTGCTGTGTGGAATTCAACTTCTTGCATGGTCCTGGGAGCACATAGGAGAGAAATTTCAAGTTATCCTTTATGAGAAAATAAGCTTTTCTGTAGCTTTACGTAGGTGTAGCTTGCCTATTGCTTTCTTTGCCTCCAAAAGCTGGTCTAGATGCTCCTAAAGCATTTGGGTTTTGTTTTTTTTTTTTCAATCAGGAACAAAAACCCCTCTGAAAACAGTACTTTTTTAATAGACTAATAAATCACTGTGAAATAAGTTACATAAATGGACTTGCAACATCAAGTTGCCTGGAGATGTTGTCTTTTACTCTGGAAGCATCTTAATGTACGTCAAAATGACTCAAAAGCTTTTATTACAAATTGAAAAATCAGACCTTAAAGACCTCATCTTACAACATAACAGCAATTATCTAAGCAGTTTTCCATATCCACACTATATGTTAAGAAGACAAAAAGAAGAATTATTACTCTTCTGTCCTAGATCAGCTGTTATTGGGAAGAATGGGCTTTATTTAGACTAATTTTGTCATGCAAATGACTGGAGGTTTATTTTCAGTGTAATGTACTACTTGTTAGATCACTTCTTAAACTTGTACTTTCACCTGCACAGCAGTGCCCTTTCTTCACCTGCTTTTATGCATTTCAGCTCAGAGTGAACTGGAATCAACTGGACAATCCAATTTTCTTTTTTCCCATTGTGGTTATTTTTCTTTACCTGGGGGTTTCAAGAGTGCTGATGAGTGACCTCATGCTTGTGTGGCTGCCCAAACATGGATCTCAGCTGCCCAAATGGATCACATCCTTTCTCTCAGCCCCTTCTCAGTAGTGCAGGTGTGGGCTGGGAGTTGCCATTTCATCAGACCTTCCTTTGTCCTGTTCTTCACTCAGGCAGGATTTGAGTCTCACTCAGGCAGGATTTGAGTGTCACTTTGGACAGTACAAGCCAATGGGCCAACCAGCAGTGCTGCTTGGATTTTCATTGTACTGTAATGTCCTGATATTCTGTTTCTTTTATGAGGACAGAAGGGATCTTACTTTTGTTTTTGCAAAAATGGGAGGGAAAGTAATCTCTTTTTCTTTTTTCCTACTTTTGTGCTATACCCCTGACTTGTGGATGTTTTTGTGGAGGAAGCACTGCAAGAACAGAGCTGAATTGTGAGAGCTGGGATAGGCTCCCCATGTCTGTCATAGAAGTCCTTCAAGCTGCAGGTGTTCCTGGTCTGTACCTGCCTCTGTGAAATGGGGAGAGTGTGACTTATGTGACAGGGCCCCCATGAGTGTTCACGAGGCAGAGGTTCCTCAGATGCACAGCATGACTATGTTCTTGCACTTTCAACTGCAGCCCTGACCTCCTATGGGTTTTGGCATTTCTTTCTTCTTCAGGGCTTTTTCCAGCTGTACTTGTTTACTGACCTAAAATTTTTCCTAGTTTGCAAAGTAATGAGAACCAAGATTAATACAAAGAAAACATGTTTTCCTTAGAATTTAAGTGTCTTCCACTGATCTCTTTGCTTGATATCTCAGGCTTGGTTCAAAGTCAGACTTTTTTGGGATTGTTGGCAGCAGGGGCTTGAGCCAAGATCCACAACAAAGAACTCCCAAGTTTTATTTAGGTGTCTGATTTCCCAGAGATTACAGACAGAGGTTAGGTCCCTGAGAACCTTTGTGGAGCTTAGCCTTGAGGCCTAAACAAAGAGGTGGCAGGAAAACCTGTCCTGCTGTAATCTAGTGAGAAACTGTCTAAATGCAGTACAGATCCTCCTTCTCCTTCCAAATCCTATAAGGGCTAGACCAGAGGAAAGCCCCATTGGATTTTCCATATCCCTGTTCTAGTAGGGATCTGCTAGCTGACATCTGTGTGGAAGCAGCTGGACATGGTAGGGCAAAGAGATATTTTGGTTTGTGGCTTATCAACAGAGCTAAGGATTTCTATGTCATCAGGGTTTATTTCTGAGAGAAAGGTGTTTTCCTTTGTTTTATAGTGGCTGCCACTGAGCCTGAAGGATTGTATAAGCTTTCAGTGAATTTCAATCAATCCTCATTCAGTGCAAATAAGTCGCAACCCCACTTTCCCCTTTTCTCCAGCCCCCCACAGAGCCTTGCCCTCTCCTTTCACCTGGAGCATGTGCTGGTAGCAGGTGAAATCAACTCTTTCAAAACTCTTGCCACAACCTCTCCCTGCCTCTGTAAAAAGTCACCAGCTAATCAGCGCCTTGGCTGCTCCAACACTCGGTAATTACACTGTAGGGCTGCTGTGTGGGAAGCACAGCGCTGACAAAATGTTGCATCTCCGAAGATGTAAGAGTGAAGGATAAAAGGGAAAAGCAAGACTTTTAATAGAAACATTAGTCATAGTTAAATTGCAGTGCCATGGCGCTGTGCTGCTGTTTCTTTGTGTCTCTAAAAATACCCTCTAGTGGCTTGGTTATTCATGCAGTGAGTAAAGGAAGGGAGAGTTGGGCTCTGGAAAAGGCTTTGGCAGTCCTGGGCAGAGCCCCTCTGCCCTGGCACAGGGGCATAGAGGGGCAGGGCACTGTGGGAGGACAATTTCCCGTGGGAGCATGTCAGTGCACGAGGGTTTCCTGGCATTCCTGCTGCAGCCCCGAGCTCCCACTGGCACGGTGGTGGCACATGAAGGGACAGGGTTGGCTTGGCTGCCTCCTGGACGCTCTTGCAGCCAGCGCAATGCGGGGAGGCCTCAGGCCCCGCCGGGGCTGCGAAGGGCGCCGGGTCAGGCTCCGCTCTAACACGCAGACTGTTTCCACCCGGAACGCGATGCAGCACCTGCGGCAGGGCTCGCAGGGCTGCTGTCAGTAGCCATCAGCAGGCAGCTCCTAGCCCTGCCAGCAGTGAGTCACTGGGGCAGCGGGGCTGTGGCAGCTCCCTGATCACCCTCGCCCGCGGGTATTTTTATCGCCATGTGAGTGTGGAGCCAAGTGCCACAGAGCAGCCCGGCCCAGCTGATCTCCGCAGCGCCTTTCGCCGAGGGTCTGACAGATCGCAGGGCTTGCCTGGGCTGTTTAACAGTGTGTGTCTGAAATGGCACCAGAGAGTCCTACGATACGCCTTGGTGAGCAAAGGGACATGACGTGTATTTTCATTTCTGCGTTTTTAAATTTTTGCTCCAGTAATTTCCAGGCTCAAGCTCCTGGCTATTTCAGTTACAGATGGCTTGTGGTTTGCTTCTCACGACAGGATGAGCACAGCCCTGCAAGCCATGCTATCTGGGCTCGGGAGCCATCACTCCCATTAGGAAGGGCTAAGTAGATTTGGTGAGCCAGCTGGGCCTGCTGCCACGAGGCAGTCACGTCTCTGCTCGCCCTTGTCCCGGAGCCGCCACCCCCCATTACCATCCTCCAGCCCCTGTGCAGCATCCACACAGACCTGTGCTGAAGGATGCGGGCAGCTCAAATGCAGGTTGTAATCTGTAAAACAAACAAGGATTTTATGTGTCTATTTGATTTTTTTTCTCTCTCATGCAGCTTTTCCCAGTTCCTCTCCAGACTCTTTCTAAGAAGATTGTACAGTCCAGGACCAATAGTACCTTAGTTGGAGTCTTTGCCATTATCCTGGTGTTTCTGTCTGCCTTTGTCAACATGGTATGTCCATTATTTCCTTTTGATCCGTTTGGTTCTGTATTGTTTTCTTATTGGTGCTCTGCAGCATCGTGACCCTTAAAACCACTGAGTTTAACATGATCCTGCCTAGGACTGACAGCATCTGAGGTCGATGCCCGTTGCTTTTTGGGCACAGAAAAGAAATGGGAGCCCAACAGCTCCATCCCTAGAGCCTATTGTATGCCTGGCACTGATTAGTGCCCAGGTCCTTTTGTGATTCTTTAAATGCTTCTGCTCCAAGTACAGGAGCCAACCTGAAGCGTATCCCTGCGGGAAGGTCTGGCACGAGGCTGATGTGTTATTTGACTCCCACCAGACTGAGTGGGATGTAAGTGTTCCTTGGGCTTTGTGCCAGCCCCTGCACGGTGCTGCCTCCTGCTCCCAGTGCAGGGATCAGCTCATGGGCACGGTGATGACTCTGCTTTGAGTTGCATTTTTGGGACTGAGGTGGTCTGGCCGTGCAACCAAACACCACTGCTGAGTTCAGGCTCAGAGAGAGATGTGCTGTTCTCTGGGGCCTGGACTTTGTTAATTAGTGTTTTGGGGGAGACAAAACATAGCCATTGCACATGCAGTAAAAACATAAGCTGATGATTTCATGTTGCATATTTTGCACATTGCTACAGCCATTTCCAAGGGACCTTTTAACTGACATAAACTATTTTATTTTCTTCTCTTTGTCTATGCTGTGGAGCTTAATACCATCTTTGTTTTCCAGTTCATGTGCAGCACTGTGGACCTTGCCAGCTGCATGGCTGCTGAGTACAACATCACTCCTGACCGGGTGGACATATGCCTTATCAGCAACCTGACTTCCAACTACAGCCTGGGCACCTTGCAGGGATTCTGTGACAGTCCTTTGCCCAACTGCAACTTTCCAGAGGTATTGCTTGACAAAAATGGGTTTCAGATGTTGGTCTGGAGAAAGGCTATATAACCTGTGTGATAAATCTCAGTGATTCTGAGGAAAGCAAGGTTGTTCCTGACTGACATTACAGGACTGACACAGGCTACTACACTCAGACCTCAGTGCCTGAAGTTATTAGCATGAATCCACATTAATGTTTAAGTTCCTTCAGGGCTGAATTAATAGGCTTTTATAATAGTTGGATCCTGCCTGTAGCAGGAGAAAAGTCCTTCTCCTTGAGGTCCTTAATGGTATGCAGAACTGCAAGTCATTTCAAAAGAGTTTGTATTTACCTGAAAATCAGTTCTCTGAAAATCCATGTCTAGTTGTAGATGTGACACTTCCCTCCATTGGTTTATATCCTGATGAAAAACTTTGCTTATATATTCTTTCCCAAGGTGTGGTAGGTTCTGGCCTCAGACAGGTCAGCAGCCCAGACAGTGGTGTGCTTAGATTTGCAATGCAATTCCTACCTCTTCAGGACATCTCGTTTAGAAAAAATTAAAATGCTTCTAATGAAAAAAACAAAACAAAACAAAACCAAACCCACAACCCAAAACAGACGAAATATGTTTTGCACACTGGTAGAATACTTTACAAAGGAAAAAAAGAATCTTTTTGCATAGCTATCCAAGACCTTTCTCTGAGTTTTCAGGTCATGGCTGTTATATGTGTTGTTTACTGGAAATTGAAAAGTAAAAACAACTCTGTCTAGGATGGAGGTAGAATTTATGTCAAGGTCATCTGGGTTTATGGGGACCTGACAGATTTATGGTGGATCTGTTACCATCCAGATATCCAAGCCGCTACTGAAAGTCCTGGTATCCTACTGAACATATTTCCATTTAACTTAACAGGAATATGGTCCCTATGTGATTCAGTGAGGTTTCTGAGACCACCATCACTGTGACTTTCAACCTTGTAGAGGCTTTAGTGTGTCTGCAGAAAGACCCAGGAGCAGAATCTGGCACATGGAGAACTAGGAACAGTCTGTGCCCACCATGAATTTGTATGGAGTGCTGGTCCAGGACAGAGAGGAGTTTTAAGCAATGAGGAATCACCATTTTGCATACTGAGGTTGCTCTGGCAGCCTTGAGCCAGGTCCTGCTGTTCAGGGGGCTAAGAAGTGAGGAGTCCCTCCCCTGCACCCTGCAAGGCACGTGTTGGATCTGCTACAGGGGTTGTCTGTTGTTCGCAGTGTCCATACAGGAGACAGTGGAATCCTACCCCTCAGTCACAGGAAACATCCACTCTTTCTCTACAAACTGAGGAGTCAAGTACAAGATGTAAAAGTTATTTCCTCTAATTTAATATATCAGTGATGACTATTAATAAATGAGCTCAAAACATAAGCATATTTCTACTTTAGCTAGGGCTTGCTTTTTACTGAAAGGATGGATTGCCTCAGGCACATGATATGGGGTCTTTGCCAGAAATAGGCCTGTCCAGACAGAGTGGAAACTTAAATCTTCACAGATTTCATAGCAGGAAGGTGGTGAGCTGGATAACATGCCTCTCTTCATTTTGCATCCCTGCTATCTTTCCCAGGAGCCATAAATGGCACCCGCGGTCTGCAGCCACACAGGGAAGCACTGGCGTGCTGGACACTCAGCTCCCAGCCAGGCAGGAGCTGCTGCCCCACCACACGCGTGTGGCAGAGGTGCTCCACAGCCACACATGTGCACATCTGCAGCTGCTGGCAGGACAAATTATCATGCAGTTATCAGGGGGTGGGCATGGGGACGTTTGTCCAGCCTGTACCTTGCCGATGGAGCCAATGTACCACATCAGCAGGGACAGTGCTTTCCCACTGGCCTCAGGTGGGCATCTGCCCAGGAGTGTGAATTGCCAATACCCCTGGTCCTATGTGCTGTACAGATATGCAAATTTGAGTCTAGAATCTGGCCTTAAAGCACAACTTAATCCAGCGTAACTGGGTGATTCTTTCTGCTTTCTGATTCATTAGTAACTGTGTCCAGGGAAAAGCTACGTCACAACCTTGGGTGTCCAGCGGTGAACTCCATGCCTCTTGAGTGTAAAGCACATAATGCCTGAAGAAAAATGCTACAGTTTTCCTCTTCATTCAGTTTTGACTGCTGTAACGTGGGAGAATCCCACAGGCAGCCCCAGGTTTATATGTTTGGTCAGCTCAACTACATAACTACCAATCCCTTTCTATCCCTGTGTTTACTTTCCTTTGTTTTCAGTTTTGATTTATTCAGCTGACACTCATCTCTCTTCTGGTTTTTTCCCCATTTTTGTCTTTATACAGTACTTTACCTACAGTGTCTTATTGAGTCTCCTGGCCTGCTCTGTGTTCCTTCAGATCAGCTGTATTGGAAAATTGATCCTTATGTTAATCATTGAATTTATATATGTTCTCATTGTGGAAGTGCCAGGGGTCAACCTTTTTGACAATGCAGATCTCCTGGTTACAGCTAACACCTAGTAAGTGCCTTTCGCTTCTGAAATCTTGACATGATTTCTTTCACACAGTGATTTCAGTGTGGCATTAGATGGATGGGTGTGCCAAAGCTGTGGTGCAAGGGAAGTGCAGGATACCAGAGAAGGCATGGCTGGAAGCTAAAGCTTTGCCAGTGCTGCTCTCCACCTCTGAAGAGTAGGAGAATACAGTTCCCTTAAAGATCTTTTTAATGTGGGACTTGTCTAATGAACTATCTATTAATAACAGAATATAACTGGAATCGGAGTGGATCTGTATTTCTTTTTTTCCAGAAATGGGAAGCTGTAGTTAGTCATTCTTAATTCTGGTATTACATTCCCAATATAGAAATGTCATTTCTCAAATAAGAAAAAAAAATCCTCCAACAAACTTTAGCTTGCTCAGGGATGTGATATGAACCACCGTGATGTATCAAACCCAGCTTGGGGTGGTAGAATGGTGGTGCTTGATGTTTGGCCAGTGATCTCCTGCCATTGCTGCTGGATATATGTCCTTGTTTGAAAAGCCAGTATCACAGCTGGGCTCAGCAGAAGGGTCTGGGCTCAGTGGCAGTGGACAGTTGCCCTTTTACTTACAAAAGCTGGTTTGTCATCACGTCACACATTAATCGTGGTGGCAGCCTCCTTCCACTGCCACGGTGGTTCCCCATCTCCTGGAGGTCCCCACACCAGGGAGGGAAGTTTGGCATATCTACAAGCCTGTCCTCCTTCACAAGTTTTGTTTCTCGCTGGGAATTGTGTTGTTGTGTTAACTCCTTGTTTTGATGATTTCCCCTTGTAGGCAACAATTGTGAGTGAATCAAATTATGCCAGTTTAGGTGAACTATTTGTCAAGGCTGATAGCTGTGGTTGCTCCTGCCTTGGACAGGAGGGTGGTTGAGAAGATTGCCACGGCCCTTCCCAGTGCTATCTTGTGTCTTATGAAATAGCTTCTGTAGTTGCTCAAATTTCTGGATGGTCATTAACCACCAGCCCTTCAAGCCATCATTAACCATCAACCCTTCAAGCCTGATGCACCTGGTTACTCCTCTCCTTCACATGACTGTTCCAGGATTTCAGCATTCCCATGTGCCCAGTAATAATTAATGGATATACAGATTTTGCTGGCATTGCCAGTTAATGGAAGTGTAGCTTTTGCTGCCATTGGCAGTAATCACTTAAATTATTTTGTTAACTCAAGTGAGTGAAATTAGGTAGGAAACCCCATGGAGCTTTCTGTGGGGAGGTACAGGGAGAATGAGGTTTTCTTCCCTTTTTTTCAGATATTAGGTGTTCCATCAGCAGAAGCTATTTAGCATTTTCTAACACAATTAGCGAAATAAAAGCATTTTATATCTCAAATATAATTTCATTCTTGTAAGTCAAGCACGAAGCGAAATTACAGCACTTGGAAGCATAATTTACATCACTTCACAATCAGAATGTCAGTAATAAAGTGGAGAAGGTTAGCATGTTTTCCCAGAAATAGCTTTCTGTGATGTTGTATTATCTCTCACTAAATGGGATTTGAGTGGTGGTTCAGCCCCAGCTGCAGCTCAGCCTCACACAGCCACTTGGTCACTGCCCTGTGCTGGGATGGGGGAGAGAGTTGGAAGGGGAAAAGTGAGAAAACTCATAGGTTGAAATAAAGACAGTTTAATGGGACAGAAAAGAGAGAAAATAATAATAGTAATAGTAGTAATAATAATAATTTAACTAGAATAGACAAAACAAGTGATGCATAATAAAATTGCTCACTGCTTGCCAACCGATGCCCAGCCAGTTCCTGAGCAGCAGTCCCAGGCCAGATTTCCCCCTAGTTCCCATACTGGGCATGATGCCGTATGGTATGGAATGTTCCTTTGGCCAGTTGGGGTCAGCTGTCCTGGCTGTGTCCCCTCCCAACATCTTGTGTCCCTCCAGCCCGCTCGCTGGGGTTGTTGAGGAGCTGAAAAGTCCTTGACTTAGTATGAACACTACTTAGCAACAACTAATACATCAGTATGTTATCAACATCATTCTCATGCTTAATCCAAAATACAGCACTACACCAGCTAGGAAGAAATTTAACTCTGTTCCAGTGGAATCCAGAACAATTTGTTTTGTCCATAGAGCTCAGTGGATGGCTATTTATTGCCCCAGTGTCTGGAAGGCCATTTGTGTGTTGTGGGAAATCAGAGCTCAGCATGTGGCACAGAGTTCAGAGATGGACCTTGTTGTCCAGCTGATACTAAAAAACCAGAAAAGCCACCATGACCTCATACTACTTTAATTGGGTGCCCATTGTAGCTGCATAATTAGTGTCTGCTCTGCAGCCATTATGGTACTCTGACTAATTAGAAGTGATGCAGATGTCACTTCACACTTCTGTGTACAAACCAACCCAGCATGCAAGCAGCTGAAAGGCTGATTACAGCACATTGGAAGTTGCTAGACTTGACTGCAGCCACACCAGCGTGTGACACATGGAGTGTACCTGGATGCACAGGGCTATTGTGTGTTACCTTTTTCCTGTGCAGCATATAAAACTAATGCATTGGTTTAAAGATGTGATGGGCCAATGTGATCTTCTAAATTGAGTTTCTGTGCAGGGAAGCCCAAAGAGCTTTGCCCTGTGATTTGTTCATCAAACCCATCATTTCAGTTCCAGCTGGCTGTCCATGCCACCAGGGCTGGGAAAAGTGAGATGCTCTGGTCCTAAGGGAGCTGTCTCCAAAATGAACTGCCTTTCCTGCTAAAAATGTGCACTTCACTTGAGCAGGAGTGTATTTAGCAAGCTTCTCTCTGTTCCCTTCCAGTAATTAAAGAACCATCTGCTACTGGAAATGTCTGTTCCATGGGGGAACAACCTACCAATGTAACACCCGTACTGCTTGCACTGGGCATCTTCACTTATCCAGAGTGTTATTGTAAATACTTGGTTTGCTGCACTTCATAGTGTCTGATGGAGATTTTAAAGCAAGAGTAACACCAACAGTGAGCTGCAGCCTCAGTACTGAGGGTCAGGTCTGCCATGCTCCCATCATAAGAGAGAGTGATAAGAGGGGGCAGTCAGTTGTCCTTGGCCAAGTGGTGATTTAGAGAGGCAGGGGAGTCATGCTGCATGTGGGAAGTGTCTCCAGCTAGATCCAGCCTTTAATGTGGGAGTCCCCAGGCTTTCCAAACCGTATCTGTGTCCAAGCACACATGTTCAGTGCTGGAGCTGGCCAAGAGCCATGCAATAGATTGTGTGCAAGACAACAGTGGGTTGCAAAATCTGTGTCAGAAGAAATTCCATGCTCAGAACTGCAGAAAATGGCTTGGAACAAACAAGGTTAGAGAGTCACTATGCTTTTATTTTTTTGATGTTATGCCCAGTTAGGTTCCCTTGGCTATTTTGATTTTGATCATTTAGATATCTGATTGTGTAGCAAAGTTCCTTCCAAACCCATAAAACTGTGGCCTGAAGCTCTCTAGAGAGCTGTGACATTCTCAGGCTAATATCACATTTGTAGCCTGCAAAATTCTAATTGCATCGATGACACTACAGTAATTTAAACACTGATCTCCTTCCTTCCATGTTTTAAAAGATGCTTGTGCATGGTTCTCAGCCACCTAATACTCCACCCACACTTGAGAACAAAGCCAGCAGCATTAAGCAATCAATCAATCAGGAGCTCAGACAGCTGCTACCTACCAGAAAGCTCCGTTCAGTGCTTTCAGTGTCAAAAAGCACGCCCTCCATCTCCCCCAGCAGCTCTGATGCACGTGGGTGCTTTGCAGAATTGTCAATAGTAATAGGAACGTGCTAAAGGGTTTTCTTCAGTGCCCTTGTGTGTGGTACCCAGAGCTGGGCACAAGCTCGCAGTGAGGAATGTCCAGAAGAAGGGAGCAGGATTAGAGTTAAAGGAATTAAACACATCTCCATGCCACAATAAAAGGAGAAGAAAGGAGCTATCCCTCACAAGATATTAGCCCAAAGCTTTCTTCCTTAGGTCAAATTTTGTAGTCTGACCTAATGAAGTGGTGATGGATGCACAGGCACTTGCTAAGCATCCCACACTGACATTAAAATCCCAAATTATCCTCTCACTCTTAATGCTTCTTAGATATTTTACCCACATTAACCATGTCACACGATCACTCTGGAGTTTTGAGTGTAGCTCAGACTTTTTTCTCCTCCCCCTCCTATCTTTTAGTTTTCTGCTTCAAAAGAGCTGTAGCCCCACACAGTGTTAGAGATGCCACACTGCAGAGGTGCTGTGCAATGGTGTGCAGAAGGGCAAGAGCTGCAGGGAGCCAGACACTCCACTGACCTTGTGTTTGTGCTTTTTTTTTTTCAGCATGTCTGCAAATGATACATCCTCATGGTGAGTCACTTTGGCATGAAATATTTTATAGCTTTTTGTTGGTAGGTATTTTCTGTTCACAAGGTGCAATATCAGCACATTGACTCACCAGAGGTGTCTGGTGTTTGTGCACTGCTGTGAGCTGGTACAATACAGTGCAGATGCCCTGAGTGGACTGAGTGTCACCCTTTTGTATGTATAGCTACTCTCAGAGCATCCTCTTTCCTGTGGGACTTATGTCAGCTTGCTTTATTGAGCATCTCAGGGCTTATTTGTAATACAATTTAAAGGTTTTATCAAAATATTTTCATACTGTGTAACTCTGTAATTTATATTTAACAGTTTTTATTTGCCTGCTTGTCAAAGGAGATGTGAGTGTGCCTTAGTGCTCTTTGCAGCTTATGGAGCACTTACATGACAAAGCCCATTAAGAAGTGACTAATTAGAGAAGCCATGAGTTAGAACAGTTCCAGACTCAGGAGCCTCAGGAAGCCAGTGAAGAAGACAGGGTGAACACCCCAGTCTGAGGGGCTGTCAGCATTTCGGTGTTGTCATCCTGAGCAAGTGTGGCCATTCTCTGAAGAGTGGCCTTCATATTGATGACAACCCTTCCTAAGAGGTTGGATTACATTTCCAGTTTCCAAGTCCTCCTTTAGAAACTGGCGCCCATGAGCCAGAGTCTCCAGCTTTTTGCAGGTATTGTTTGTCCCTTTACCAACACAGGTAAACACAGGCTTTGAGGGGAAAGAAAAAAAAAGCCTTTTCCTGAGAGGCTAAACTAAACTAAAGTGGGAAGTGTGGGGCGTGGCGAGGCCGTGTTCTTCCAGTAACAGGGAAGTTCTGCTCTCTCCTTGGCTGCAGCCCCCCAGTGACCACACGAGTCGCGCTGAAGATTGTGACCCCTGTCATCATTACTGTCTTTGTCTTGGCACTGTACTTGCATGCCCAGCAAGTGGAATCCACTGCAAGGCTTGATTTTCTCTGGAAACTTCAGGTTAGTGGGTGTTGGCTGTGTGGGAGGATCACACGTGGTCTTTGGTGTTAATATAAAACGCCTGAGCTCTTCACTGTCGAGTTGAGGAGTGTGATAAAGTGCCTTTGAATTTAATCTGAATCTGGCTTATAACTGGGTGTGCTAATAATGCTCTGCTCTTCTTTGGTACTTTGCATACTCTGTGCTTCTCATCCCGGTTATTTTCTTCAACTCCTTTTTAGCTTGTGAATGCACTTTGGATGGTCCCCATGGTAAAGGGTTATAGATCTGAAGGCTGAGATTAATGAATTTGGGCAACTGAGCTGTTACTGCTGCAGGAACATGTAATATAACACAATTTATAAATATAGGAAACTCATATTCACTGCTGAATTGTTTCCCAGAGTTCAGTGAGCTTTAGTTTGCTGTGTTCAAGGGTGTGAAAGATTCACATTTGCATTTTCATTCACTTTCCTGTTAAGCAGTGGGAACTGGCTCAATGTCCAGCCTTCATTAGCCTCCAGGCAGCACTACTGGGTAACCAGCACACTGTGGATAATGCCACACTGTGCTCCTGTCCGTGGGTTCACTGTTGATGCTTTCACTACTTGTGCCCATGAGTGATGTTGGACCACTGTATGTGATTCCCAAGCAAGCAGGACAGGCCTGGGCTCTGCCCAGCACTCGTGGCTGGGGGGCCGCAGGACTGCAGGTTTTACTTAGATTTTCTGCCTTCTGGGTGGCAGGACATCATCCTAATTATAGATCTTTGTGGTTTGAGTACAAGGCACTGAGGAAGCAATAATTAATTAAAGCTCCTTGGGAAGCAGATAAACATTGTAATCCTCATTTATAAATGTAAAACAATGGAAGGGGTGAGCTGAGTGGTTACCCAATTCGGGGCTCAGAAATGCAATGCTGGATTCTGCATTATTCTCTGCCTGCTTTTCCATACGTGTGTGCACACAAAGAGATGGAACATTTTCCCCTGCAAAACACAAGTTTCTGCATCTCTCTGGTTCTGCTCTCCTTTGCAGTTTCCCCCGTTCTATTTCTGCCCTCACTGCAAATTAATTTTCAGCTTTTTGCCCCTCCCCAGAGCAGCTACCAAAAGAGTAGTCTTTCATCACTGTGTCTCCTCTCTAAACTAGGCCACTGAAGAGAAGGAGGAAATGGAGGAGCTGCAGGCCTACAACAGACGCCTCCTCCACAACATTCTGCCAAAGGATGTGGCAGCCCATTTCTTGGCTCAGGAGCGGCGGAATGATGAACTGTACTACCAGTCCTGCGAGTGTGTGGCTGTCATGTTCGCCTCCATAAGCAACTTCTCCGAGTTTTACGTGGAGCTGGAAGCCAACAATGAAGGGGTGGAGTGTCTGAGGCTGCTCAATGAGATCATTGCTGATTTTGATGAAGTAAGTCACAGAAAATCTGGGTAAACAAAGTGAACTGAATCCATGAGTTTATTTGGGCTTTGCTGAGCTCCTGAAGGAAGGTGGTTTATCGAATCCATGGTTCATTTCTCCTCAGTCTAGGAGTCTTCAGTTTTATTTTCCAGACTGAAATCCCTTCTATTCCCTTGTCACTCCTCTGAATATCTAATCCCCTTTCTTCCTGTATCTTCCTGGCTCTGTCCACTACTTTGCAATGCTTGCAGCAAGGCAGGACATGTGGCACGGACATTACCACCATCCGTGTGTTTGTCAAGGTTTATTTGCTTCTTTTGCTCTTGTGACACAGATAATAAGTGAAGACCAATTCCGGCAGCTGGAGAAGATCAAGACCATTGGCAGCACCTACATGGCTGCCTCAGGCCTCAACGACTCCACCTACGACAAGGAAGGGAAGACACACATCAAAGCTCTGGCGGATTTTGCCATGAGGTTAATGGACCAAATGAAATACATTAATGAACATTCATTCAACAACTTCCAGATGAAGATAGGTAATGTCCTTGTGCTCACAAGATTCCATGTAGGTAGTGGTCATTCTGAGATGGGGATTTTATGGAGAGTAAAAGCCACAGATGTTACATTAGCTGTACAGTGATGTTGATTGTCTGGTGCCTGGTGACCACTTTGGCCTCTATGAAACATCACAGTAGTTTTTTAGAGTATAGCAGCACTACTGAAGCTCCCTAGGGAATTAGGAGCAGTGTAGCTCCTACCACAGCATGGTCTAGCATGGTGGTTGAGATTGGGCTTCTTTTGACCCTGTGCTTCCAGCTCTGGCATTCTTGGACATTAAAATGTCTTTCAAGTCAGGGAATAAAAAGTGACAGAAAAAGAAGTGTGAGGATGTCAAGTGTGGTGTTTGTTCTGGAAGGCACTGTGCTGCTGCCTCACAGGCCCTCAGCATTGCAGCAGGTATGTGCTGACTCCAAGTGAGCAGTTTGTTTGTTAGCCAGGTGGCAGACAAACTTTCTCCCATTATCTGGCACTGGAAAGTAGCTCTGGATTGAGCAGATCCAGCCCGAGCTGCCAGTCAGTTGGGCATAATGGATCAAAGAACCCAAATTTTATTTTAATGTTTCTCTCCCCACAGTTTGGCTGTATCTTTATATGTCAGGGTAAAGCACAGCTAGAACCAATAAGCCTCAAGATGGGTTTTTATTGTCTGAAAAGTAACCTGCCTCAAGCAGATGGGTCTGAGTGGATTTCTCCTCTCCTTCCAGGCCTCAATATTGGTCCTGTCGTAGCTGGGGTGATAGGAGCCCGCAAACCCCAGTATGACATCTGGGGCAACACAGTGAATGTAGCCAGCAGAATGGACAGCACAGGAGTGCCTGACAGGATTCAGGTAAGGCATTCCCTGGAAAACTTACCTAAATGAACCTTTGTTTAAAAATTTGCACTTTAGTTGTGGGTGGAAGTGCTGAGCTGAGCTTCCTTCCGTGTGTGCCTCCCTGGCACTGAGCGCAGTCCTGTCTGATCCCTGCTCACGTGTGCTGCTCAGCTGCGTCTGCTGGTTGTTTCATTTTCCAAGGGCCTGATTCAGATATGTATTTCTGTAATTCACTTTGCTGCTTACCATGTGTGGTGTGAGGCCAGCAAGGGTCCAGGCATCAGCAGGATGCGGATACACAACAGAGGAAGAGGATTGTTTAAGGGGTTAATGGGACCTGTCTGATGATCACACATCTCTTTGGCCTTCAGATGTGACCTTTCCAGTGATTCAGTTCCACTATCCTGCTTTTGCTGAGACAATGCCCACAGTAACAGAACAACATTCCTTGGGAAAATACTGGAGGGTTATAAAAATAGAGCAGCTGATGTAAAGCCCAAGAGGGGCAGCCCCGCTGTTTCCTTGCCTGTCAGTTAACTGGATCGATATTTACACATCACTCTTTCAGCTTCCCTACAAGATGGGCTGTAAAGCCACCTGAAAAAGGGTGAGAAAATACATAGTAGTAAATAAATATCTCAGGAAATCTGGTCTTTAAACTTGTGTTGTTCTGCAGCACAAGTGATTATTTTTGACTGGCATCTGCAGGGATGGTTTGGATGTTGGCTAGAGTATTCCATTCAGTCAGTTCTTTGCCATTGCCCACTACCTTCTCCTTCATAAAAACAACCCCTTACTCCTAAGCTGTATATCCACTGTGTAACTTCTAGGTAATTTCTGAGGTTTTTTAGTAAGTTTGACCTGTTTTCCTACTGCCAGTCCAGTGATACAATGAATGCATCTGCGTAGACTGAACTGACTGGTGTGTTTTTTAAAATGTAACTAATTTGTTACACTTTATCCAGTGACCTCCTTGAAAAATGCAGTTTCCCCAGTTGTGAGCTCTGTGTGACATCTGTGCTTTCTCAGGTTCAAATGGCTGTGTTTGTTCAGCAACTTCTGCCAACCTTTCAGTTAGCGATTGATGTGCAAACATTGATTGACTTACAAACAAAACAGTTGATCCTACTTTAATTTTGTCCATGGATTACTCCAAAAGCAGATGGAAAGACTGTGTGGAAGACAAGGCAAGCATCTGTTTACTCTCGTTTATTCTGCAGGTAACCACGGACATGTACCAGGTTTTAGCAGCGAACAACTACCAGCTGGAGTATCGAGGGGTCATAAAGGTCAAAGGCAAAGGAGAAATGACCACCTACTTTCTAAATGAAGGGCCTCCAATTAGTTAGCACCGACTGCAGTATCACACAAAGACGGATTTTGCATTACCCAGGATTGTGAATCGGAGAAGAATCATTCTTTGGCAGTGAAGCTGAACATGCAGCCCAGTTGAAATTTCACCCCATGACTCTAGAGCTGGTATCAGCAAATTCTTTGGCCACCCATCATGAAAGGCAAGAGAAAGAAACCACCTTGGATTTGTTCCTGGCTGAGTGCTAAGTTGACCAAAGATGTGCACTACAGAGTTCACAGATAAGACATGAATTCGGCATTTTTTAAAAGGCTGCTACCACAGGATGGCATAAGAAGCTATTTAAGTATTTATTGACGCAACACAACATTTACTTGGTTGAAGGAATGTATGATTCACTACAAAGCATTATTTTGGAATGGATTTGCACTCCCATAATGTTTCCATCCCATACTGCCAGCTATTTGAAGTGTACCACTGTGCTTTTATTAGCTGTTTTGAATGGGCTTTCAAAACTGACACCCACTGTTGCAGCACACAAAAAGGCCTTTTAGAAGGGCATTGGTAATGTTTTAGTGTGAAAAGACATTATAGCCTTGGCCCCCTCTTTTCCCTTGTTCTCCATGGCTAAATGACTGCTCTTCTGAGTGGGGCTGGCACACCTGATGAAGGGTAAGATCAGGATAAAGGAAGATGGCTCTACAACCGTATTTATTAAAAAGTCGTCTGTGCTCTTCTTTGGTATCTATCAGTTTACATGGGAAAGACTAGATGTAAACAAGAGACACTATGTGGGGGGAACTCCCCTGAAATTTGTTGTGGGTTTTTTTGTATTTTTTATTTTGTAATATTGAAAACATGGAGATCTAACAGATATACCAAATTCTATATTTTGTAAATTATATATAAATTAGAAGGCAGGCTGTCCACACTGAGGTGTGGGGGGAGGTGTATATAACCTGTAGACTTTTGTGTAATTTTTTTCTGCATAATACTCTGAACACAGACTTGGCAGTTTTCAGATTATCACTATACAATCAACCAACAACAAACAGGTGAGTTTCCAGGCTGTATCAGATGCATTTTAAAATGAAAATCCAGAAAAATCGACAACCCCAAAGAAGAGGAAAAACCCACGGTAGACACAGGATTGTTCCGTGCAGCATTCCAGCGGAGGGTGGCGGCTTCCCAGTGGAAACGGGATCTTTTGAGTTTTAGCTACTGAGACGGTATCAAACATGTCAAAAAGAGCTCTAACCAAATCTTCTAACTCTTTAACAGCAGCTCTCATGAGAGAAGGAAAAAAAAGCTCGTTTGAACTTTTATTTTTAAAAAATCATTTTTCATAGATGGTCTTGATAGAATCCTGCTGATCTGAGAGTTGTCTGACATTGTAACTGCCATGTGACATTACAAGGAACTATGTGCTGCAGCATCGAGTTGACTTTCCTGTAGTAAGCACTTATTTAAACTGCTTCACAGATTTTCAATTTTCAGGAATTAGGTGATCTTCAAAAAAGATTATGATGGCAAGTGTGTATATGAGGTGGTCGACCTTAAAATAGTGCCATTGATACTGTGTTGGGCATCTTTATCACTAGTGGGGGGGTTTCTGAATAGTTCACTGTTATCATTTATGTACCTTTTCTAACTATTAAAGAAAAATCCCTTGATATTTTATTAAAAAAAGAAAATAATTTTAAAAAGCTATATTTTTTATATTCTATGAGGGGAAAGTTTTGATATTGAATTTGGCTAGCACTAAAAATTACTCCGATCTTTTGACATTTAATAAACTTGTTTTCCACTCTTCTCAGGGCAGAATTATTGTAGTACTCACAGCATAATGATTGCACTATGGTGGTGGCGATTTCTTTTTCCTACTCGACAATGAGAATAAGTGCAAATCCATGGACCTGTCTTAATTAATTTGCTCTATTGCTAAGCATGACCCGAGCATTAAGCCATTTAAACATAAGCTTAAATGGCATCGCCCCTTTCCTTCTCCCTTCCACTAGGAAACATCTCTGAAAAGTATAGTATATTGACTTCTGTAAAACTGCCAAGTCTGCCCTTGTACTATACTTTTGCTCCTTTACATCTTTCCTGGTTTGCAAAATACTTAAGTTGCATCACGCTGTTATGCCTTTCTCCCCCTCCTCCACCTCCCATCCCCTTTGTCCCTCACTGAGGTTCATTACCTTCATGCCATACACTTGGTTTTAGGTTTGCCGTCTGCTTTCCAAAAGTCTGCAGTCTTCTTAACTTTTGATTCATCTTATGAAGTTGTGTTGTCAATGAAATTTCAAGTCCCCAGTATCTCTAGCTGTGATTGTTGACAGTGTGTCATGATCATTTCAAGGGGTATTCACACACTCTTTACTCTGGATCTTGCAAAAATGGATACAGTTATGATTTCCCATGGAAATTGAAATCTATTTAAGTAATTTAACTATATTAAACACTGTTTCACTGGTAAAGTGTCGCTGTTTTATTTTAGCTACATCTGGCTGGTGGGATGAGACTTAAATTAATTGAGTAGGAGATGCTGGATCTGCAAATAGAAACATCCAGGTCTTGTCTGGCACTGATGGATGCCCTGGTCCTTTGCACTGCCCCATTATGGAGCCCCAAGGGCTTGGCTGCACAGCAAACATCCCCTGGGTCCTTCTTGTGCACCCACTGCCCTTGGAATCAGTCTCAGGGCAGCTGACAAAATATACTGGCATAACTGAACAGCTTAAATTTGTGTGTTTGTGTCCTATTAAAAAAAAAAAAAAAAGTTTGTATTTTAAAAAGCACATCACCTTTGCCAAGGAATTGCCCAGGTACCTCAGTACTTGTCCTCTCAAGGAGACTGGAAGGAGGCAGCACTGCTGCCAATGCAACTTCTTCAATCTTTACAGGTAAAAGTAAATGCTAAACGTGACTGTACCAATTAACAGGAGCTTGAGGTAGAGCTGAGAAACAAAACCCTGCAGCTTCCAGCTGACTTCTTTTAGTTGAGAAGACATTACACAGGCAGCTAAAAACCAAATGCCCTAAAATCTGTTACAGGTTAGGAGGGATTTTATGAGTGTACTGAGAACACAGCTGCAGGAACAAAAAGCTATAAAGTATTTAAGGTATCAGTCTTTTGGTGGAGAACTATTTAATACTTTCTATGCTCTCCTAAATAATCATACAAACAGCAGTTTAGGACAGTGCCTAATGTAAACAAATTTTTTATAACTATCTGGAGAAGGGTATTCCCCAGGGGAGGGAAGGCAGGAGTCTCCAAAGCTGTGCCCTCTCCTTTCAATTACTATACACGCACTGGCTGAATAATTTTCCCCAAATGTATCTTTTTCCCACCCAGAAAGCATTTTGATACATTTTAAGATGTTTAGCCACTTCTCCCCAACACAGATCTGGCTACATCAAGTATCTGCCCGCACTTAATAAAATGATACATCTGGGACACACTGAATTTCTTATATGTGTGTCCTGCACTGCAAATATCTCCGGCCTGGCTGTTTATGTGTTACACAACATCCATAGACACCAGCACCTGGCCAAAAAGTATGCCCAGAGGCAAATGTTTTCATTCTGTTAAGCTTCCCAACTGCTCCTCAGGGCACCATCACTTCCAGACTGAAGTTCAGGACATGCCAGAGAGAGCAAGCTTGGGATGCTGCTGGGAAAAGTGCAGCTCAGCTGTTTTAAGCTGAAAAAACTCAAATTTCCATGCTCTTGACCCGCTCTGTCCATGGCCTTTCAACTGAAGGAGCAAGTAGGCTCTGGGGAGGTGAGGGGGGAGGGAACTGAGAAAACTGAATGCCGGGAAAGGGGCGGGGGTGCCAGCTGGGAGTGACCGCAGCAGGAGAGCCCAGCACTGAGCTCGCACGGCACTGGCGTTCCAATAAAAACCTCCACAGGAGACCAGCTCGAGTGAGCTTCCCTGTAAGCTCTTTTAACACAGAATTTCAGATGCAAATAACTATTGCCATCTACTGGGAACGACATTATATACCTACCTTGTGTAAGTCAGGCAAGCTTTTGGTCATTCCTTCCTGAAAGCCAATACAAACAGTGACACCTTATTGAAAGATAACCATTCTATTGCGGGTGTTAGATGAATCCATTCCAACCTTCAGGAGGTCTTCCTTTACAAATACAATACAAAAAAGAGCATTGAATGGGCTCTTCTTCTACTAAATCCCACAGAACAATCGAGCAACCACGAATGGCCTTCTGCAATTCACACTAAAGCAAAGCCCCTTGTTCAAGAGTGTCATCAGTGTCCCTGAGTTCACCTTCCTAAGTCTGATAACTCAAGTGCCTGGTAAAATCAGCAGGGAAGCCCCTGCTCTGAGTGTTGAGTTTCTATAAGCAAAAAGGAAATCCTGGGAATTTTCAATAAATTTTCACCTCCAACCTGGCCTGCTGTATCTTGGTTCTCATCTCACACCACATGTCAGCAAGTTCTAATATTACAGTCAAACTCAAACATGCTAAGAAGCCATGTTTTTAGCACCTAGTAATACCACATAATGAAGAACAGTCATGCTCATTAACTTTTCATTGTGAAATGGGATTTTTATCAGTGCTATAAAAACAAGCAAGCAAACAAAACCCCAACTGTTTTCTGTTACATTGACAGTTGCATTTGTTCATTATACCTGCTAATCAGCAATTAGTTTAATGCCAGCATAACTGGAATGGATAACGACTCCAGATGCTACAACAAAGGAAATTTTCATTCCTTAAAAATGTATCTTTAGGATTAGCAAGAAGGGAAGGTGCCTCGGAGAAAACAAAATTCTCTGCCAACATATAAACTGAAGAAATGATGCAACAGAAAATTCTGTACATGCACAACCTGCATTAAAAACTACGCAGTACTTCAGGCATTCATAGTAGCGTCCCTTCCTATTGATGGAGGTGAAAAGAGAGGTATAAGGGTTTTTCTAGACACTATAAGCAAAATAAAACCCGGTTTTATACTTATAATAGCTCTATCTTTTAATCACTGATTTTAAATGGTAAAGGACTGCTCTTCACCTTTTCAGAATGTGCACTGAATGCTAACACAAGCAATTCTTGGTGCTGAGCAAAGGCTGGTTGCTGCTCATGTTCATAAACACGTTCTTCTTCTGTCTCAAAGCAGGGGGGGAAGAGAATTAACTGCAAAGCACCAGCCCTGGAGCCTGCACACCAAGGGGTCTCCAAGGGCTCCACCTCAGACAGAAGTCTGAGACACACTGCTTCACTTCTCATTGCAGTTTCATTCTCTAATTCTTCTTGGTTGTATTATGCATATTTTTCTTAACTAATACTCTATCTATTTAAAAAGAAAGTAAGATATCCAGTTCCTTTTTTCTTGGTCATAAAATCTGACACTAAATAACATATGTAAAAAGATAACCTTTTGGTATGAAATGCCCAAGAAAACTTGTCTGGGCCAACATTTTATAGCACAGCAAAGCTCTGCCAATTCCTAAATCCAACAACACAAGAGCATTGCAACCTCCCTGCCATTAAGATTTGATTACAACTTGTAGATAAAAACCTACATCTATTTGTACATTATAAAACATCATAAATAACTGTCATATAAAAATAAAACCTCACTGTAAGTGATGGTGGTACTCTATGGTCGGCTGGGGTTTGCTGGTTGATTCACCAGCTTTAGGAGCATACGATGGTTCTCTCAACTAGATTACAGAGGTTTTATCCTAGCACAAAAACACCCAACCCATAAAGCCAGAAGAATCAACACAATCCCTGGATTTCTTGTTTAAAATAATCAGACTGATTTATTATTTTCCTGTCACCAGTTGTCTATCTCAGGTTTGAGCTAATTATTCATCCATTTCTGAAAGTAAGGAAGAACATATAAAAAGAAGAACAGTATTCCAACAAGTCACTCCATTTACTCACCAATCTGTTCTCTTTCAGCCCTTCCAGAGTCCAAACATATGACGCATGGAAGAATCCTGGGTTAAGTGGCAAAACTTTCTGAATAATTACAAAAAATGAATCCTATCTACATAAATCGATTTCAAAGAATAATTAAAAGGACATCATAAACGAAAACACAATAAAGAACTTACAGCACAAGACAGAGTGCCATGGGTGAAGCCAATCCCCAGAAACTGAGTTTCCAGGTTACATTTTAATTAAGAAAACATTCAGATATATGTCAATGTGAAACAAAGCATTCCAAAATTTAGTATCTTACATATTCCACATCTAGTCTGCTAATATGCAATAGCATTATTATTACTTATTTAGCCTATTCCCTACTGCCTCACAAAGGCAAAATTGACCTTGGAAGTGAAAAGCTTGCACGATATGCAGAACATACTCTACACATTCCTCCATTAACGTACAAATGTGCTTCCACATTACCATCAGATAATGTGATCACGTAATACCATCAGATAATTCCATATCAGATTATCTCCATGAATGTATGAATGAAGCTTTTTTATGCCACCAGTCATATTCTACATACATTTCACTGCATGGATATGCTTCACTTTCCTCCTCTAGTCCCATATTCTTTTGTGTCCTTTTCAAGAAAATAAAAAAATAATTAAAAAAAAGGTTCAACGACCAAGTGTAAAATGTCCACAGGCATCTTACATTGATTTATTAAAAAAAAAACAAAACAAAAACCCATTCAGACAGCTTCTTCTTTTGGAGAACAGCTTTACATTCCTGAGAGTAACTACTGGAACAAGACTTGGTCTCAGTGTTCCAGGACTTGTCAGACGTTGTAATCAGGGGACTTTCCCTGGGGTTGTCGCAGTCGGATTTGTAAGGTAGAAAAAGCTCCCACAGTCACATGGAAGAAGAGCTGCCACAGGTTGCGCAGTTCATACAGGTACATGTTACACAGGCAGATCAACCCAAAAGTCAGGAAGGATTTGGCATTCCTCCAGCCTGTGTAGTACACAAACAGGTAACACTGTCAGGAAATAAAAAAGAAATCAGGTTACCTCATAGAAAATAACTTCCACTGAAGAAACGCTATCTGGTCACTGAAAAATTACAGCCCAAACCAAGGAAAAGTCTAAATCAAACAGTTTGAAGAACGGTATCAATTCAGCAGTCATAGAAGGGTGAAGAGTACCTGATAACAATACAAGTTTACATTCTGCTTGCATTAAACCCTCTCTGAAAACAATTCTCTCATAATAACTAATTACAGCCTGCAATGAGTGGCCCATGACAAAAGAAAGCGGATGATCCTGGCAATCTCTGGTCAAAATACACTTTGTTTACTGAAGCAGTGGAGAAGGAACAAGAGAAGTCTTCTTCGGGAAAGCAGTGGGAAGGACAGGGACAATACCAGGGCCCCACAGCTCAGCACAAAGCAATCCCCCAGACACTCCCAGTGCCCTGCCAGGGCTGATGCTGAGGGTCACCTAGCAGATGCAGAGGCCCACACCCACTGCCCTGCTTCAGCTGCTGCAGCACTGATCCCATTTGGAGAGAAACACAACTACTCTACTGCAATTCTACCACATTTTAGGGTCTGTTCTGCACACTGTGGTGTAACACAGTCTGTCAGGACTGCCCACAGTTCCCTACTCAGCCTTCTTCCTATTGTAACTGGAAACCTGTTTAAGTCTCTTGCCTCAGTTTTTATCTCTAAAAGGACACAGCTTTTACCCAGACACTATTTTTATTTCTTCTATTGTTTGAACTACTCCCTTAACTGCTACAAAATTTAAAAAAAAATCCTTTGCCCCTCCCCTGGATTCAGGTCATTTCTGCTGAAGGAAGTTTTTTCTGAGCCATAAGGTAGATAACAACAATATTTATGCTTACTTTCTATTCCAAATCTGTTCCCAGTGGATTTATAACCATGGTCACACAGATTTAACAGCATCCATCATCAGATTATCTAAGTGCCATTTCTGTTCTTCCTGGGCATTCACCATGTTTTATCAGTCAAAAAAACTCTACTTAATTTTCTTTTCATTTTTCATGTTCCTCAAAAAAGGGCAACTGAACAATGCAATTTATTGAGGTTACTTTATATTCTATTTGAACTCTACCACTTTGTTATAAGTGCATGCACTTCCACTGCAAGTGTGGCTGAGAGCAGCAAAGCTACTTGTAGTGCTTGAATATCTAAATATTGTCAGAGAGGTGAGTACTGGCACTATCAGTAAGATTTGTATGTCCTTCCTCGAAAGCAAAATAAAACTAGAGATGAATAATCTGCATGTTTCAGAATCTAGACAGAAACGTTCTGAACCTGCTTGGCCATTTTGAGCAGAGCATGCAACCTACTTGTGCTGACAGCTTCACAAATCATACCTAAAAGAGCAATTAGTTGGTACTGGTATCTCAGCAATAAGAATTCAGATAATTTCCTAGTGTTGTCACTTCCACTGACAATGTATGAACAAGTGTGACTGCTTCCAAGATTCAAGTAAGAGTCAGGATATGCTTCATCAAAATGATTAATAAAGGCTTGAAAAAACAAATACTACAGTAGTTTAAGAATGTTACTGTAACATGATGTCGCACGACTGTGAATTTTACTGAGGAACTGTTTTACACGAATTCTGAAGAATATCTTTCATTGGTCTAGCTCTGAACTACTGGATGTGCCCCTTACAGAACAGATGAAAAGGCCAAAAACCAGTCAAAAGGCCAAAACACTGCAGTTTTACCAGCTTACTATAACAAGGGCTGTTATGAAACTCCTGAGGGTTGTTTTTCTACTGCTAAAGGCAAGTGTTATCATGGCAATTACTGAGCATGCTTTTATGGAGAAGGCTCCTCTGTGCTACTTCAGAGAAGATTTTGATTTTTTTTTTAATTTTTTTTTTTTTAATGTTAAGAGATGACTGAAGGCTCAGCTCTTGATTCTTTGCATTTCTGGTACAACTGAGACAGTTGTTACTTTCCTCTTTATAAAAGATGAGAAACTATGAAGCAACACCAGATGTCAGTGAGCCTAAAACATCACATTCCACCTAAGTCCTGTTCTTTTGCCTGCACACCTGAGTTATAAGGATTTCTTGGAAACTAGAGACACACCGCTGTGTTGTTATTAACTGAACAAGACCATACAGCACGATGGATGCCTGGTGCGCGAATGACAGTGAAATGTGCTGTCATGCAACACAGAGAATTAATGTCCTGAGCTCTTAACTGTAGCCAAACATCAGAACAGGCCAGAGAACCAATGTCCCTCAATTCTGAAAACTGACCGATCACATATGGCAGGAATCATACCAGAGGGTGGGAATCAGAGTTTCAACAGATATATTTTGAATATTAATAAAAAGCCTACATTCCAAGTTACACAGATTCTTTCTTTCAGACAGCTCTGTTCAAGGTAAACAGTGGAGGAAAAATACACATCCTTATGTCTCAATGGACAGACATGAATACTTTATAAAGAATAAGATTTCCAGTTCAGTAGAGGAGGGAAAATGTGTATTTTTTACACAAAAAAAGAATGGAGGGGCTCCACCTTATCTGATATGGAACAGACTGTTGGCACGGAAAATTAACACCAATCTAAATTATTTAAGGCAGAAGTTGATGGGAAGTCAACAAGTGTTGAAGAACACAAGTTGCACTGCGACATTTTGCTAGAGATAAATTGTAGGGAATGAAGATTACAGATAACTTGGGCAAAAGACTGATAGAAAGGCATTTTCTTATTTTATCGTCTGACACAGTACTAAACACTGGCACACAGAAACAAGTAAAAACTGCATACTCCACAAGCCCAACATTAAAACTCAAAATTATTATAATAACAGCAACTGAGCATGAGAGACATAGACATAGGTTAATGTAACAGCAGTGTCACTGAATGACGGATGCCAGTGGGCACCCTGCTATAAATTATAAAGGAAAGTCAAATTCAGATGCAGAAATAGAAAACTGACAGACATGAAAAGCAAGGGGAAGTGTCAGGCAGGAAAAGGAAACAGTGAAAAGTGGCCACAAGCTTTGAAAAGGAAGGAGACACACATTAAGGTACGAAGTGAGGAAAATTCTGGGGTGTAGTGCTTAGGTATTACTGTATTCAAATCTGCTCAAAGGGAAGAAGCAGTAAGCTATTTATTCAGATGGTTAAGTCTACTTGAACTATGAAACTATTACTTCAAGAAAATAATACAACCTCCACTACTTGTGACTTTAGAGATAATTGTCTTAATTAAATGTCTTAATCATCCAACTGGAGAAAAAAATGCCAGCAAACAGAAGTTCTTTGTATCAATCTACTACTACACGATAGTTTATGATTAATGAAATAAAACAGAGCAGAAATTATTTTTTATAATCACCCTAGTCAAGTAACTGTGACGTTTAAGAAAATATGATGACACTTATGCATGACTGGGTAATGTTTCTAAACTCTAGTGAATTATGCAAACAGAAAAACACACCTGGTACAAACAGGCTGCCGTTCCAAGAAAAAATGCAATAACATAGCTGAAATCTTCACCTTCATTCTGCAAGAATAAAACAAAAATCCATGTTTTACAATGTTTCAGTGAAATACCAGACATTTACAGTATGAAAGTTATGAATTATTGCATGTTAAGAAAGTTTCACATAGAGATTTATAGTAATTCCTTTACTACACCAAACCAAGAGTTAGGACTAATCAGTGCTTACTTACATGTCTGCAAAAAAATCATCATCATCTGGAGTCTGATCAAAATGTTTATTCACAACAAACAACTCCTGCCAAAATTTTCAAAAGCTTTAAAGAAGTCCAGCTCTAACACTGGATACTTACCTTCTCCAGATGCCTTTGAAAATTCAAGTATAAACACTGGTAACTACCTTTAATAGCAACTTTGTAGAACTGCGCCTTCCTAAAGCTTCACAACATGGAAACGAGGAATCAGGAAAGGACCCAAACTGGCCACTAGGGTGGGGTAAAACTCTACACAGAGAATAACGAAGTCAGCTCTGTGCTCATGCAGTGAGAGCAAACAGCAGCACAGGAATTTATCAGTCTTGAAAAATAAGGTTCTCTTGAAGGAAAGATGGAAAAATTTACTTGAAGTGACAGATTTTTCTAGTATGTGTTTAGAAAACAAAACGAATCCTTTAACTTATTCAAACGGGTAGTTACAGTTCCTACAGAGCTGAGCAGAGTAAATTTACATGCTCAATGGCTATTCTAACTGCATTTGTAACAAACATCTGCAACCACCAAAAACCTTCCTAGGAAAACAATGGGTACTCATGCAAATGTTTGTCCTTGAGAGCAAATAGCACTTTGAGAAGATGGTGCTCCATTCACAAGTACAACTTGTGTCTGCTGAGAGTACCTTCAGTGTGAAGCATTTCCATCTCCAGTGCCGACTAGGAAACACTTTGTGTGTCTGCACATAAAAATTACATACACAATGCAGGAACTTCTACCCAGTGTGTAAGTCTTCGCCCCAGTGCCACTGCATATCTGGTGGAGTACAGTTACAGACTGTAACAGAATTTTATTAACATCCAAATAAAAACACTGATTATAAAGCAAGAAGTAATTCAGAGAGACGCTTTTGAATGACTTCTCAGAACACATTCCATTAATTGTGTTTTGGATTACTTCTCCCTAAACCTTGTGGATTTTTCCATAATAAAGTAAATTAAGAGAAATTTTAATGGATTTTTAGTGTGCCTCATTTGTCAGAAATGAAAATTATCTTCCATCTGTACTGCAATCTATTACCTCCAGATGCAATAACATAGAGAATAAAATTAACTGGATGTCCTGTCATCACTTAAATAGATTAATCTAACATTGGCATTGCTTTTAAAAAAATCAGCTGTAGAAAGGTAACAAAGTAAGTTTTAGTAACATCACACTAACTGACAGAAATCTGTTCAGTACTATTTGTACTACAGCATACTTTAAACTCATTCCTATTTATAAATTGAGAGAATTGTACATAATACAGAAAAACCTAATTAGGGAAAAAGTAGAGATGTAGGTTCACTTGGTCTTTCTTTACAAAAAAAACGAAGACAACTCAAAAAGAAGGACCTAGCATGGAACATTTTCATTAACTTTGTTCATCTATCCACTCGTCTTCACAAAATGCTGAGACCTCAACAGTACTGTTTATTAAATCTTTACATGTATCAGTACTATGTAAAACAACTGGAATATAGGTATTCTTCTTTACCTTATTTCCCTAAAGAAACATCCATTAGGTATCAAAAATATTGCAGTTGGCTGCTGAAAGGCCTAGAGACCAAGACTTACAAGGAGAAGCTCAGAAAACTGGGGCTGTTTAGCCTGGAGAAGAGGAGGCTCAGGAGAAAACTTACTGCTCTCTGCAACTACCCAAAAGGAGGATGTAGCAAGGTGGGAGTTGGGCTCTTCTCCCAGGTAACAAGGGGTAAGATGAGAGGAAATGGCCTCACGTTGCATCAAGAGAAAAATTTCTTCACTGAAAGGGCGGTCAAGCTGCCCAGGGAAGTGGTTGAGTCACCATCCCTGAAGGAATTTAAAAGCCATGTAGATGTGGCACTTTGGAATGTGGTTTAGTGAACTTGGCAGTGCTGGGTTATGGTTGGACTCAGGTCTTTTCCAACCTAAATGACTCTATAAAATCCAGATATGTTTGAATAAAAAGACTGTCAGCCAAGCAAGAGGATTACCATTTTCTTTCAGAAAACTTCCACGGGGTTTTTAGTTTCTGTTTTTTACCACAATTACAGCCATTAAATGGTAAGGAAGTTTTGTTTTTTTTTTTTTTTTTTGTCACAACACACATGAACTTTCTGTGCATGCCTGCCAAGTGCTACCAGCATATTCACCTGAATTGCTTGAAAGCATAAACCATTATTAGTGACACTGGAGCACTTGTGAGAATACAATCAGCACAAGACAGGGAATAGAAAGAAACTGAAAGGCTACAGGGAGGGTCAAAGTAGAGATTTTACATGGAAAAAAAATGGGTTTGAGGGAGGTTGTTTAGTGAGGGGGGTGTTGTTTGAGGAGCTGAGTGGAGTTTAGAAGAAATTACTTGACAATTTTCCAATATTGATCTTTTCAGCACACAATGAGAAAAAAGGTTTATTAAATACAAACAAAAAACTACAAAAGTTCTCTAAAAAATGATTTTACAAAACCTGTTTAAAGATTCCCGCTCTGCGGGCTTTTCAAAAAAACTGCCCAGATTTTCAAAGCTGTTCATCATTTCACTCAAGTGTTTTTAAATAGCATCTATAGAAATTAAACGCCTCATACCCTGGCATAAATTTAGAAAACAGAACATTATGTTCACATCCTCACTGCTACCAAGGTACCAGGGAAGGAGTTGGCCACCCACCTTCCACTGCTGTTGAAACTCACAGCCTCAATGACTGAGGCAGCACACTCATGGAGGATGCACAGATCACAAACAATACAGGTTTTGTAACAGAGGCCTGACCTCACAAACAGTACTGCTGAAATGAAACTGGCATAACTTAGCTCATACACCATCTTCTAAAATGATAATTGTGATTGCTATGATGCATAACTTTTAAATTCATAAACATGTACAATACCTGGAGAAGGCTTTCTATGGCATGGAAGCCACGGATTAAATTCAAAGCTCCGCATAACAGACTAAGCACAAATGAGACAATCCCTGGCAGAGTCACAGGTTCCAGACGCTGATGAGGAGCTGCAAAGCAGATCAAAAAAAGATGTCAAAGCAATAACTTCAGAAATTCAGTAAAATAATAATCTCATTTGTCAGTGGCTTCTAGCTCAAGAGATCGCTGAAGTAAACCACAAAATGTCATTTCTGTTTTCTAAAAAGACAAAACATTGTAAATACTTCACCACAAGGTTTATCAAAAAGTAAACTTTCCTCCAGTTCACATATATAATTGTCTTGTTATATTTATTCTTTATCTCAATACGTTCCTTTTATTCAGTATGGTACTGATGGCTGCTCAAACATGCCAAGAAATCAATAGTAAAAGATGCACTTGCTAGTGAAATCTGTCCATAATTAGTAACCAGCTAGTAAGTCACGTACTTAAGAGCTTCTCTCAAAACCTCCACTCTTCTTTAACACTAATGCATTAGTGAGATATTGAGACTGATTTCGCTTATTTGCTGAACAGAACACTGAGGCAAAGCTATCCCAGTCCCCTTCCTTAAAAACACAGTGAGTGCTACCAAAGACACATATGAAGAGACAGCTCTGAAACTCAGCTGGGATCTATATTACAATCTTATATGGACCTTCCAGATTGTGCTTAGCCTCTTACAAGTAAAACACATTAAAATTAAAACACTCTTTCTTTCCACGCACACCCGCTCTTTCAAGCTTATCTAGGGTCACAAGTGTGTAACAGTTATCTATGTTCCTCATTACTGTCCCTTTCCATAATGAATAACAGAAAGCAAATGTGAAAAAACAATGCAAAACTCTTAACAGTCTGGGCGACACTGGGAAAACAATGGAACTACTGAGCTGTACTCAAATCATTCTGTTCAAATCAACCAAGTGTAAAGATGTGAACAATGAGGTTAATGAACTGTAACATTAATGGAGAGAAGGGTGTCAATCCCAGTTGTTTGTATTGCACAGATCCAGGAAAAAGGTTTTTCAAACAGTTTAAGAAGTTACAGAACCTAAAAAAGCCCCAACAAAAGCTATTTCACATTAATAAGCAGGCAAGGCTGTCTAATTATGAGTGTATGATAACATAAAAATAAAATACAGGATGAGTTCAGTTAAATCATTTGTGCTGAATTTAATAGTGTATAATCAGTTGAGGTTTTCTTTTAAACAAAAGCGTAACCCATGCTTAACTTTGAAAACTTGCTGCTTTTCTAACGGTAGAGCACATTACTCCCAGCAATCACTCAGTTAAGGTCAGATATGCTAGATATGCTATTTGCATTCCAAACCACTCTTTTTCAATGACTCCCAACTGGTTGTTTTGTTTTGGCTTTTTTTAAACCATCTCATCTAGAGAGTGGCAAAAAGCTGAGGGTGAATACGACTGTTTTTAGCCAAAACTAATTCCGTTGCATTAACTGGTGGATAAAATTAGTTCACTGCTCTCCCCTCACAGCTCTCCAGAAAATCTCCTTTTCCCCACGTATTGGGTAACTTAAAATCATCGTGTGCTAAAACAGCATTTAAAACATCTCTTTGAGAACCATGAAGAGAAAAATAAAGAGTCTGGCCAGCTAAATCAACACAGTCTATGAAGGTTCATAAAATACTAACTTCTCTCTTATTCAAATATGAAAAAAATCCAAAAAAATGTAAAGGACATTATGTACCATTACTAATTAATCTATAATTACTACCATTACATAATGTCATTGAACTCTCCAAGGGTTAACAGATTTTAGTGTTACAATCAAAGCAACAAGAATCATTTATATACAAAAAGATGAAGGCAAAATCAAAAAAATGAAGAAGGAATGTCAGAGAATGCAGTGTAAAGGGCAACTGACTTTGAATTGGTACATCCATCAATCTTAGAAATATGATTAAGTGCCATGTCAAAAATTCTCAGTTCAAATAAAGCACAAATTCTGAGTTTAATGTTGACATTTAAATAAAAATTCAGGAAATTTACATGACGTGAGAAACTACATTATTTTTAAGGATGTTTATGTAAAACTAAAACATTTTTAAAAAAACCCCAAAAGCATGGAGTATACCATCAGGCAAAAAATAACCTTGATTTGACAACTGTTCCTTCACTGAAAAAAAGCTCAGAAAATAGTAATTTTATCCTAACCTGAAACATCACACATCGGCATGCTGTGACCTTATTTCTAATGCCTGCCAACACCTACATGTACCTTTGAAGCAAGATTCTATCCATAATCTGCACACTTTATGCTTCCCACATGCAGAATTACCCCTACTCCTCACTGCACTGCACAACTCTCTGAGGGGAAAGGGCTGCTACTGCAAGCACTGTGCCAGCACAGGAGGCCTGGACACCACACCCTCGCTACACATCCAGTTACAGTGTGAGCAGTGAAGAGCCACTGCTTCCCCACCACGGCCCAAGCTAATGCTTCCAACTCTGCCATTCTGCACAACAAAACAAGATTTGCATCCACCTAACTTCCCACCTCTGTATGCTCTCCAACTTCATTTAACACAGTTCACTCCTAGCAAGTCCTACTTTTCAACAGTACAGCACATTCAGGAAATTCCACTAGGCAAAACATATCCTTTTGTGAGAATCTGTCCTTAGAGCAAAGCAGAAACTTGGAAATCCAGCCAAGTGAGTGGGCAGCAAACATCCAGAGAAAGTTCTTTACAAGGGTGGAGAGAAGTGATGAATGTAAAGAACTACAAAACTATTAGCAGACTTGCTAAAAAAGACACTGTTATTCGATAGAATCTAAAATGTGAAGAGCTGAAGAAGGAGCAAAGTGCCAGCCTCTCATAACGTACAGCCCTTTGATGGTGAGTTTCTACAGCAACTCAAGGAAGGAAGTGGATAACTGAACAGATCTATGGAATTCAGAGGAAGAAGAAAGTTAAAAGCAACTGAAAGAGAAACAGAAGAAAACAGACATGGGAGGAAAAGAGGACAACAGAACTCCTTGTGTAAGAAGTTGTGGAGAGGTAAGTAAGAAAAAATAGAAGATCACCTGCCAATTATTGTTGAATCTTCTTTTTTAGTAAAAAGGGAAATGGTCCCTATGAATTTTAATTTAGGTTTATATTACCTTCCAACACTCTTACTCAAAAAAGTGATAAAAACTGCATCTCCCGCTACATGGACAACTTTTGAAAACCAGCCAATTTTGACACAGGCTGAGCTCTCTCATGCTTATTACTTTTTCTTTTCTCAATTGCAGGAAATTCGAATCTAGACAATTTTCAGAGTTAACCAGCTGCTACTTCTGCCACCATAACCCTTTCCACAAAGCGGGATTACATCAGAACATTAAGAGTAAACAACAATATAAGAACCAAAAGTGGAAAAAGAGTGCTATCACAGCATTATATACCTTTAAAAAGAGCCCACACATGTAAAAAGATGACAAAGGTATGTACAGTGCTGCTTAAAAGATTCCACTCTTTTAAGCGATTTAAACACCTTGACACTTTTCCTTTATTAATTTTGCTGAATCTAACTCTAATACTGTTAAATTGCAAATACAGACACTGTCAGCTATTTCTACGTTGTCTCATAGCACCTGGAATTCTCAGAATCGAGGCCCCAGAGTACAAACAGGGCACCCTACTGATTT
The DNA here is from genome assembly GCA_013397755.1 of Cnemophilus loriae. NCBI lineage: Eukaryota > Metazoa > Chordata > Aves > Passeriformes > Corvidae > Cnemophilus > Cnemophilus loriae. The sequence continues at coordinate 510,563 of VZTF01002536.1, read as the reverse complement.
TATTTGGTTTTCATCTTCCACAGAAAGCAGTTTTCAATCTTCTACAGTAATCCTCACGAGTAAGTACATAATAAGGATAATATACTGGCAAAGAGATCCTATTAATATATACATATACATAAACTGCACAAAATCTCATTTATTACAACTTTGTAGGAGGTGTTTAGATTTACGATTGCAATTCTATGATTTATGATTGCACCCCGACACTGTAAAGTGAACAGCATCGGTGTGTGCCTACTCAAGATAATTTATAGACAGAGGTACTTTTGGAAAAAAAACCAAGGGAAATATATTAACTAATTAAAATCAACACTTCCTTCCATTCTATTTATGATTTTGCTTCACTAAACTTGGAGGACTGAAATCAGATGATGTCAGTTTCACATATGGAGTCCATGTATCAGTGCAAGGATTTGGCATTTTGTTTCTGTGCTGCTGGGAAACGTCTGAAGGTGGGCCTAAAACCCATTCAGAAGATTCATTTAATAGCACAAACCCTTAACCCAGCTCAAGCCCACAACTCCAAATGTACCTCCTACATGCAGTAAATTAAAGTTTAAAAAATTAATGACTACTTAAATGAATTTGGCAGTTTGATACAAAATTGCAATTCTTAACATCGTACATAAGGCACTCATTTTACAGAGTGCATTTTTTAGCCAGCACAGCTCTTTGGATTTTCACCATTGCAGAGTCCCAAGGAGATGCTTCGTCCTCCAGCTGCTCTGACTCCTGACACTGCTGTCAGCTTATGGCAACATTGAGTCTTACCGGGCAGAGATAATAACAATTTTCAGAAATCTTAAAAGGTCAGAAAAAGAAAGATCATCTTCTTGCTAAGTGCTCATCTTCATCTGCAGGGCTTTTTCCTTCAATAAACTGAACAGACCCATTTCTCCCTCTGAGTGCCTTGGGAAGGGATAAGCATTTGGAGCAGGGGACAAAACAGATATCTGAGCTAAAATACACATAAAGTCACACCAGCTTTACGTTTTAGGAACATGAACAAATGCACTTTTTTAAAGAAAAAAATAAACTTTGCTACATCTGTCTCATTTAAGGATACAACAACAGAAGACTGGAACTTACCTGCAGATATCTTACCAGTACCCTTATACTCCCCCACAGATATATGTGAGAAGCCATTGGCTGAACCAAGTTCTGACACAGAAATTTGATATGGTGGTCTCAGTTTGATTTCTGTCTGCATGTCAGCAAGATTCATCTTTGTTGACAAAGAACGTGTGTTGTTGTATCTCTGTTTGGTCCTCTGAATGAAATTATCTGTGCAAAATTTAAAATTAAAAAAGTGTGTTTTTATGGACCTTGTTAATTACATAATCCAAGACCGTGCAGCTTTTCAGTTCACAAACTGAAATATATTGTTTGAAATATTTGTATTTATCTTGGATTTTTAACGCTATTTCTATTTTGTGCCTAATACATCATGGGTTATTTAATTCTCCAGTTAAAAAAAAAAAAAAGCTCTAAAAATCTAATTATGTAATAACTGCATAAACTAATGACTTTTCATTGCATAAGACTGAATGCATTTCTAATACAATGGATTTACTGCACTTATTCTAGCTTTTCTGTTAGTTTAGTAAATATCCTTAGGAAAAAATTATGTTGTGGAAGAAAAAAGTGTTCATAGAAATCTTCACAAGGAGGACAATAACGTTATACAAAAATTGTCAATAACTGACTGAATTATAGACAGCAATTAACCAACTGGAGTATCTCCCACCATGTTTCTAAAACTGCAGTTCTTTTTGCTCTAATGCGTTTTATAAGAATATCTAATTACAGTAATTTCTAATACATAGTATTAAAGCAACATAAATTAATAGAATTCATAACAGCTGTTATCTGGCATATATGAGATAAGTTGCATTTGGAGTCTGAAGATTAAATGCTCCACTACATCATAGGACAAATAAAAATTTCTCCCTTTCTTGTATTGAACAAAAGTCAGCACAGCTAAGAGCTACATGAAACTGCAATCTTTTACTTGAGAAGTTTATGAAGCTCAATGACTTCACAGGTTAAGTATTTCAACAGGTATGAAGTCAAACAATTCCTAGTATTATTAACTAGAAGAGGAATTCCACAGTTGGTCACACGAGGCTTAAACCAAAACCTACTGGAATGAACAGAAATAAGTTTGGATAAAACTCTAGTAAGCTAATGTAACGCCCCCAGAAGTATTTCTTTATTGACTCTAACAGGAGTTAAATCAGATTCTAAATCCACCTGAAATAGAGCTATAAACTGCTTTGGACATTTTTTTTGTGTGTGCATTAAGTTGCATCTGTTTAAATACTCATTTGTCTTAGTATGAGAATGAAGGGGAAAGAAGTCAGATCCTTACCAAACTCTATAAAACAGTATGGTCTGATAGCAGTATTTGTCTTCATCATATTGTAGGTAGTGATGAACTCCTTCTGAAGCTCATCCAGGAAACAGAAAGCCAGGACACTGGGATAATTTTCAGTGCACAACATCATATAGCTTACTCCCAGAGAACTTATAAAGCTAGAATTGAGAAAACATATTCAAAATTTCAAATTTAAATCCAGTGAATTAACCGCTTCTCTAGTCTGATCTCATATTCTATAATCAGAAAAACAAAATCTTATCTGGAGTAGCAAAGGAATAAATGTTTACTGAAAAGTCCAACAGTACTCTAGAAGAAAAATAAGTTACTTTTAGGCAATGTTTTACTTGAACACCACACTGTACGATCATGAGAAGCTGTATTACACATATATATGTATGTACATATCCATATGTGTGTGCGTGCACACATATGCACACACACACACACATATATGAAACAGAAAATAACAAAGCTTTTAGGATGCAGAAACATGGCAGGTTTGTCCCATAACAGCTTTCACTCATCTCAAATGTGCAATACGTGATCCGGTGCAGCTCAAAAATGCAAAACCTTATATTCAGACTGGGGGGAGGGCTGTTGGTTCTTTCTAGAACACGGGAAGAAATAAAACTGTTCTGTAGAATGCAGAATTAAAAATTCTCAAAAGACAGTTGCAAGGACAACCAGAGATGGCAAGTATGAAATCAGAAAAGGACAGTTTTCAGGAATATACATATTCCCTGTTGCACTTAGGCAATTCATTACAGTTCAGGTTTTCATGATACATTCAAATTTCTTCAAAATCTTGCTGGATAACTTACAGTATTAAAAGTAATCAAAGACAGAAGTAGTAAACACTACCCTGATTAAGCCTTGTATCTCATTCTTAAAAGTTTGTTTTAAGCTAATCAGTTTACAGGCCAACTGTTGGCCTGTAAAAAAAAAAAAATTGACTGAAACAATTTAGTCCATCCTGGGCTTTTATCCAAGAAATGCTGGAAACTCACATATCCCAATGGGAGATGGAGAGGGCTGAGCACTTTCTAGGATCAGTTAGGTGGTACACTTTCCACCACTGTAACTTCTACACGGTTATTAGGGGTTAAGATGAAATTACTCACCTCATTTAAAGTATCTAAATTAGTTTAGGTCAGTTAAAGTACAAATGAACTATAAACAATAAAGTATTTCTTCTGAATATCTATCCAAACCCACTCTTTCAGTAAAGCCATTATTCCTATTATGTTTTCCTACAACTTTGTGCTGTTACAAAGGAACTTCCATGAAAGTTTGAGTAGGTTCAAATCTTTCCACAATTTCTCAGTTTTAAATTTCCGATACATAAATAGTGCCAAGAATTAATCTTAGTTTGATTAAGTGTTTCTAATGTGAACAGTTAACTTTTTCACTTCCAGAAAGACACAACCTAGGATGTTGCGAATACATAAATGAGAAGCCTTACTTGATATTATACTGTCCAGTTTTCAGAGTACATCTATCAGGAAGCTGAGAAAGTTTTTTTGAGAGCATTTTAAAATATTTTCTACATTCTTGCATTCCCGTGCTCTGGTCACAGTCAGTAGATGCAGAGAGTGGGAGTCCATCCCTCACACGGACCACAGAGGCAGATAAAATCATAGACATTGCCAACAGAGTTAACGACAACCTGCAACAAAACACAAATCAGGAGGAATCAGAATTAAGGTAAAAGCAGAAACAACAGAGTCAACTTTGCTGAATCAAACTTCTCAAGCTGTACAGTGGGTTCAGGCTTCAACTGGGGCACAGTTAGGATTTTCAACTATAACTCAGACTAGAGTCTTAACTGAACAGGACCTATTAATCTACACGAGCCACAAAACAGTTCTTCAAACCTTACATTAAATCAAAACATTCAAAAGTTTAGCAAGACAAGTATTATAAGGATTACTTATCTGCTAAGCATCAGTACACAATTTTTTTCTCCTACAAGTGGGCGAACTGCTAGAATTTATATGAAGCCAAAAGCAAACACTTCCTCAGCTCTTAACACTGCTCTGCAGACTCCTACCATATACACCTATCACTTCAGACACTATGAAAAAATATTTTTGCCTCCCTCAGATGATGCTACTCAAGTTCCATACAGTCACAAACTGCAAAACGAAACAGATTTCTGGATACAGCTGAAATATGCTTTTGTGTGTGACACTGACATGTTTACAGCACCTTTCAAACTATGACGTTAAGGGTGCTTTACAAGCCTCAGCAGCTGAACGACTATATTCTCACAAGCCAGAAATCCAAATTTTCCCCAAAAAGACACTGCCTCTTCACAAAAGAGAGGAAATAGCTATTTTTTTTTACCTGAACTCTCATCTTTTCTACTTCCCACCCCCCAAAGATTATAGATCCATCAGGATACTTAATGAATAATCAACAATATTCAGGTTTTTCAAGGTTATTTACTCCTCAGAGAGAAAGAGGCATATAATAATGGAAGCACTAAAAATGTGTTGTCATTTTAAGTTTAATAAATTCAGCTTCATCAGCAGTCTAACTTCAACCTCTCTTGAGATCCATCACATTAGCTGAATAAATTCCAAATTAACACCCTCATATTTTACTTGTACAGCACATGAGACTTTCCTCAAAGCTGTAACAGCAGTGGAAGCCACTGCTGACTGCAGTCTACTGAATACCTTGGGGCTTTTATCAGGTGCCCTTGTTATTTCAGCATTTCACTAGAGAACTCCCTCCTGAACGCAGTGCTTCCATCAGCTGGACACAAAAACAGAAAACAATCCCAGCTCCAGGACTTCCTCTAGATCAGCTTGCTGGCATGATGCATCCAAGAAACTAAACCCACAGTTCTAGAAACTGTTACCTATCTCTGAGTTCACGCATGTGGTCCCAGAAGGACAATTCACACAGAATGCACATGGACTCATTTTCTTAACTATGCTGCTAAACCAAGGCAGCAGCTCAAGATCATGGCAAAATTGCAGAGGAGCTTTAAACCGTAATGGTTCTCTGACAATAACCATCCCTACCACTTGGAACTCAATCCTGACAGGGACTTTTGGGAGCTGTATCAATATAAACAAAAGAGCGATGATGCGATAGCAAAGTTTAAATACCCCTTCATTAACTTACTTGCACAAAATGTAATTTCATGGATCTGCATTTCCCCTGATGAAACAAATAACTTCCTTAGCACCTAACATGAACAAATGAATGTAGCTCCAGGTCCTGTTTCAGGAAAAGGCAGTGAATAGGACTGCACTGGAGGAGAAACCAAGAATCCCGTGGCCAGCTCTCAGAAGAAAGGATATTATTCTGTTCACTTTTTAAATTATCTCGACGGTTAAAGTTCATGTTGAGCTATCTGGTAAGATAAGAACAAACAGAGAAAGTTAATAAATATATTTACTGGCTAACAACACTCTTCAGCTCTTTTTGTGAGGGCATACATATTGGAAAGGCCTGAACATAGCCAAGGGAGGTTACTCAAAAGAAAAAGAAAACTAGAATAATAGAGATATTAAAATGTTTCTGTGTTCTTTAAGTGAAGTTCAGGAAGTCCCATCACTTGAGGCATTTAAAATGGGAAAACGTTATCTATCTGCACAGTACAGAAGTAACTCAGGTTTACATAACCTTTGACTCTGAATCCCATAATTCACCTCATCCACCATGTTTAATTAATCCATAATCTCCTCTGCTCAGAACACTTCAGGAACGAAACACAGCACAACCACAGCTCTATTTCCAAAGCATTAAGATTTTCAACGTTCAGTCTCATCATAGTTGCTTTGCTCCTACAACTAAGGACAAAGAACATAAATACCACTAACAACAGCATGTATGCACAGACAACAGACAAAGCAAATAATAAAGACATCTTTAGAGATATTCTTTCAACTTTTATGTCTATTCTGTATGTAAATAAACATTTGCATAGATCTTGAACAAAACTTTCTTCGAGACTCCTACTTATATTCGGAGAAATACAGGCTCTATAACAGAAGATAAGCCTCTATTGAAACCTGCCAATTCTGTTAATATACTACAAAATCACGCAAGGTAGAAATTGTGTTGAGCTGAAGAAACCAGTCAGGTTTTGTTACCATCATCTTAAAAACCCACCCAATGAAAATATGAACTTTTTCCTCAGCTTCCTAACAGCAGAATCAGAAAGCCGTCTAAAAACTAAAGCTAATAAAAGAGAATTACTTTGCTTGGGAGATCGCACATATGTCAAGAGATGTATAATACACATACTGTAACAGAACATTCAGCCTTACCTGAAAATGTATTAACAAAGAAAAAAGTTTACTAAATCTACTTTACCCAGCTCTCAAAACAATACAGCTTTACACAAGGAGCCAAGTGGTATATTTGATATGCACTTACATATTTAGAGATTGAAGAAAGATAAGGTAGTGCTTTTAGAGCTACCTCTAAATGTCTTTTTTAAACATCTATTCAAACCTGCATTAAGTAATTCACCAAATCATTACAAATTTCATACGTTTCCCTCCGAAAATTCTATATCCCTCAACCACCTGAAGATGACAAAAGACTGCATTTCCACTACAAATGGTCTATAAATCTATTACAAGTGCAAGGCAATAAACAGATTGGGTTCGCTGTCCCATTCCATGACAGAACAGTGGAATACCAAATCCAACCAGCAGGTGTTTGGCTCACAGGTTTCACAGAGGGTCCTTCACAAAACACGTCACCTGCCAGTGGAATCCCTTGTCACAGGCTGTTGTCCATGCTATGACGTTATGCGAATTTAAGAGGCAACTGGAAAAGTTCACAGAAAAACTGCCAGCATTATTAAAACCAAATCACAACCCTTTGCTCAGCAGGATTCTGACCCCCACACGAACACCAACAGGAAGAGGACATCACAGAAGCATCACTCCATGCTTGCACCATTCTTGTTTTCCTTAGCTAGTATCTACTTCTGCCCCATCGTTATTGATTTCCCCTTCACAGCTGTCCCTGAAAATGAGGACTGGGAGAACTCATGAAAAAGAGGAGCATGGAGAAAGCTGGCCACAGACAGGTAAGAGTCAGCAGGGTGGCTACTCCTCTGTTACTACACCTTCCCTAGAGCTGTCCAATTCCTCATGCACATATCAGCATCCACTGTTTCACAACTAGGAATCAGCACACGTGCCTGGTTTCATTTCCTCCCATGAACATGAAACCTCAGGTGATGGAAACCAGAGCCTGTTCCACTGTACTTTTTTTTTAAAGACAGATTCAATTATCATGTTGTTTATTTCTGTTATGATGGTACTCGATCCTAAAGCAGCATCTAGAAAAGTCCCAGAAACACTGGAAACAGAAACTAGAACATTCCAGCCTTCTGTAACATAATTGGTCACCTAACTCGTGCTCTGACAGTTAATTGTTTTACACCTATCTGACATAGTCTTGTAACACTTTTAACGAGTGTTTGAAAGTGACTTGTGACTGATTTGCTCAGGATACTTCACCTTAAAAAAATCTAGCTTTCTCAAAATTCTGAGCAGATCTAGTGTGATGGCAAGCCTACCCTCTTGCACCTGACAGCCTTCAGCCAACTTAATCACAGTATTTCTTGCTGGGATATCTGCAGCTCATAAAAACCTTCCATAACATACAGAATTGGGCAATGTGTGCAAGCTGCACTCCTGTCTGACACAGAATGAAGACAAAACTTCTGTGCTTACTTCAAATGTACCTAATACTGTTGGACAATTTATTGTCCCCACTTCTGAGGGGCTGTGACAGCTGCATTACATAGGCGGGAGTCTTAATTTTTTCACTCTACAGCATACTTCAGAAATTCGTGTTACAAACTGGAGCACAACAGGACACAAAAAATAAAGCCACTTTGACATTGCCAGGTATGATGAGACAAGGAAATAATCCTAAACCACCAGCCAATATAATTCTTTCCACAAAGGCAGGATGAAAGAGACCTCCGAGGCAGAATCAAGATTCACAGAATCAATCAGGCTGGAAAAGATCTCTGACATCTTCGAGTCCAACCTGTGACTGGACACCACCATGTCACCAGCCACCACTAAGTGCCACGTCCAGCCTTTCCTTAACAGGTGGCTCCAGGCACAGCGACTCCATCACCTCCCAGGAACCCCAATCCAAATTATAATCACTCTTTCCGAAGAAATTCCTCCTAAGGTCCAAACAATTCTGAAAAACTGAGGGAACGGAACAAGCTGCATCCCAAAGTTTGGGGGCTTTCCCCTTTCACCTACTACCTACTTACGTGGCAGCTCCGACACGACCATCTGCAGCCGCAGCAGAAGCGCTGACTCAGTGGTCACTGACTTAGGCGGATCGGCACCGCTCCAGGTCAAAAAACTTCACACAACCTCCGGCAGAGCCTGGAGAGCGGCGGAGACCCCTACACACAGCGGGCTCATGCTACCGAGCGGCGCTTGCGAGAAAGCCCGAGCGGCCCTCGCTGCCTCCGGCGCCCGCCCTGCCCGCGGCACCAGCGCTGCCACCACCACCCCCCGTGACGGCGGCGGCCCCGCGCTCACCCCGGCTGAGACGCGAACGCGGCGGCCCTGAGGCTCCGCGGCCGGGCCTGGGGCCGGCAGGGGTGGGCAGGCGGGAGAGGAGGGGAGGCGAGGCCACGGCGCGGGCAGGGCGGGCAGGGCGGGCAGGGCANGCGGAGCTGCAGCGGCTGCCGTGGAGGCTGCGGGACGGCGCCGTGGCTGCTGAGTACGGAGGGTGCGCCGCCCTCGCGCGGCTTGGACGCGACGGCCGGGCTCCCGGGTGTGGGTGTTTCACACCGCCCGGGCGGGAGCAGCCGAGCCACCGCCAGCGCTGTCTCGCACAGCCTTGTCTGAGGCTGAATTTATCGTAGAATCGGTCAGTTTGGAAAAGACCTCCGGGATCATCGGGACCAACTTATGACCCAACACTACCATGTCAAGCAGACCATGGCACCGAGTGCCATATCCAGTCTTTATTTAAACAGCTCCAGGGATGGTGACTCCACCACATCCCTGGGCAGCCCAGTCCAATGCCAAATCACCCTTTCTGTGAAGAAATGCTTCCTAATGTCCAACCTGAACCTCCCCTGGTGCATCTTAAGACTGTCCTCTTGTCCTGTGCCGTGGGAGAAGAGCCCGACCCCCACCTGGCTCCAGCCTCCTCTCAGGGAGCTGCAGGGAGCGATATGGCCACCCCGCAGCCTCCTCTTCTCAGGGTAATTCGCTCTGTTGTCAGCACAGCTGAGCTTTAGGAGCTGCCCTCTTTGGGTTCTCCCGTGTAATAACTTCTGACTGCAGCTGGCAGTGTCCACCAGGTTTAGTGGATCACACAGCCCTTGGCATATGCCTGGCACTGTGTGAATAACCAGAGGTGTGTGGCACTGTGTGAATAACCAGAGGTGTGTTTGGGGTCCTCTGCCAGGGCAGCGAGCGTGGCTGCTGGCACATGCGTGATGGGGACAGAGTAGCCACCAGGAAAAGTGCACTGAGATGAGACCAGCTGCTAGGCTAATCTCACTCATTTCTCAACAAATCAACCGGGCATGTTTCAACAATAAATGACAATACAAAAGTGAAGGTTTGCAAACCTCATTAGTAACCCTAGAGTGAGGTTCCTATTTTAAAACTACTTTCTTTACTGATACAAGGATAATTTTCTCCCTGTACCGCTCTTCAACTTCACTGTTTTCGTACCGAATCACACAGTTTTAGTCTGTTGGCTCAAATCTCAAATGAAAGCAGCTTATTTCCTCGCTAACGCCTTTTAATTTCTCCTTCCATCTGTTACTACTTCACTAACCAAGTGCCTGTAGCACGGCAGTGTTGGGACAGACGTAACACACCTTGCACTCTGGACTCTCAGGCTCTGCTGAGCCCTACTCAGGAGCAGAGGGATCAGTAGGATGGTGCTGGAGCACATCAACGCTCTCCAACCTCAACTCTGCCTTCTCCAAGCAATTTTAAGTGAATACCTGTGGCAACCCTGGATATCAGAGGGGCATCACCTTATTCCCTATTCCAGTGATCCAGGTGAGGAAAAATGACCTCTTGGATCTTAGAACCAGGAGTAAATTGCTGTTGCTGGAGATTAATTTCACCCTTTCAGCCTCCAGGCTTTCTTCTCTGTGCTTCAAGCAAAGCTCAGCCAAGCCGAGGGCTTGAGCTCTCTGAATCAAACAAGGCCACAGCAAGGGGTACAAGATTAACTGTGGCTCTGGGGCTGAGGGAAAACTGGCAAAAAGGGAAAAATTGTTTTTAGAGCAGACGTGAGACAGAGCAGTGGTGAAAGGGGGATCAGAAGCTGGGGCTGGCATGGAGATGTGGGAGAGGAAGGAGGGAGCAGGTGAGCAGAGGGGCCACAGCAGGGGAGGTCACCTGCTTGGTGAGGTAGTTTTTCTCTGAACATAAAAGCTCAAGGAAAAGTGATGTCCTGGAGAGCCTTTCCTGAGCATCCTTCTCTCAGTGAAAGCTGGCTGTTGGCAGGAACTGCCAAGGATGTGCACCATGGTCTTGCTAAAGCCTCACAAGGGATGGAATCTCTGCATGTTTGAATACACAACTTGGCATCTCCAACTCAGTATCTTGGCCTGTCAGGAAAAAACTTTTCCTAGTCAGGCTTTTGTAGAGCGGAGCATGGAAACATCTCAGTCCTGACAGACTATGCACAAGTAAAGCTCACGTTCAGAAAATGATACATTAATGTGAATAATTTCCAGAGAGTCCTTATCCTGTATAAACGGAGTGCACAGTATTACAAGCTGCGACATAGTTTAACAGCTTAAGATAGCATCTACTATAATGCAGAGAACTAGTGATTACTTAATTAGAGGCTGTCTTAAGGTTTGTGATAAGTGCATACGTGTATAGTTTTAATTTTTCTAGTTCTTCTCAACTGTTTATCTTTCAACCTTAAAATTCTCTTAACCTTTCGTAAATGTTTTAAAGAAAAAAGATAAGCATTTTGCATTTATATAAACAGGATTTCAAGTATTGTATATACATCTATTAGTTAAGATTCCTAGGGGAAAAAAACACATTTTTCTTCATTTGCAGGTGAACCTGGCCCCAAGAGGTTAAATAAATCACACAAGGTCACTTGAGGGAGGTAGTGGCAGAGCCAGAAGCGAGGTTACAGCTCCAACCCTCCCAGCTCTCATGGTGAACTTAAATCATATCTGTTATTCAAGAATTTGCATGGCTAACAAGCTAGTTACACTTTAAATTGCGGCTTTTCCTTGTCCCATTGACTCCCCTAAGACACAGAAGCAGTAAAACCTTGTCAGAGGGGCAGCGTGCAGTGAATGCATTAGTGAAAGCTGCAGCCAGAGATAAAACAGATTCATAAGAAGAAAATCCAGTCAGTGCAAAGGGAAGCTAAAGGGGAGGAATGTAGGTGTTTCAGAATGAGGGGAGGAGATGAGGAGACAAAGAGGAGCACGAGGCAGGGTATGGACAGTGTCAGAGGTTGAAGAGAGAGCAGGATGAGAAGGACTGGTGACAAAGGAGTGCCCACAGTGCCAACCTCCTCAGAAATGCCAGCGAGGTGCATCGCCGTAAGCACAGCAAAATAGTGAAGCCGCGCACTTGCTGAGTGTGTGATCAGCCAGCTGAAAGCAAAGCCCAACAGTGAATGCTCAGAGGTGAGTTAGGACAGGATTTACCTCACCAAAGCTCAGTGATCTGGAAATTGCCCTCTGTGAAGAAGCCCTTTGTTGCTATTTCTCCTCAGTCACTGCAGGGAGCAGACATGTCCAGCTGCATTTATACACCTTGGCTTTGGATGACTAAAGGCAAGGAAGACTAACCCTTAGGCTCTATCCACTGGATTTAAACATGACTTTTAAAGCAGATTTCCCCAAGGAAAATTACCCAGCTTGAGGAGCTGGCAGTAGTTGTGCTCATCAGTGATGGAGTCACAGGAGCAACATATGAGTAAAGTTCTGAAAGGAAAATTCAACTTCAGTTATCTTTGCAGCAGATTAAACTGTGGAATATATCAAGTTACTGATCCACATTGTAACTGATTTTATGGGGAAAGTAAAAGCCTTCTCTGATTTAGACTAATTAAACCCAAAGCCTTCATCTCTCTTTTTTTTAAAAAAAAACCCAAAAGGCAAAAAAAAAACCCTTCTGTTTACTGCACGTTTCTCGTTCTATTGCTTCTTTCTCTGTACCATTTTTTTTTTCTTATATCTTCCTTACAGCTTGGTGCTTGGAGCTGGAGGCATTATTCAAGCTGGGGCTTTAGCTAAAAACCAGACTAACAACCATTAATTTGCTTCCTGTTTCTTGACAGTAATGCCAATTCCGACGAGAAGCAGGTATATTGAATTAGTCAATTCATGTGGAGTGCAGCCCAGCTGCATCACTGTGAATTGGGCTCCTGAAATCATGGCACTGGCTAAAAGCCCGTGACTTTCTAACAATTTCGCACTCTCAAAAACTGCATTCGATTTCAGAGGTTTTAGAGAAACCCATGTCCATAATCGCAAGAGCTAGGATTACACTCACTGGAATGAACTGTTCTTGCTAACACAGCATCAGCAGAAATGTGAGCAAGGTCATAAAATTCATCAGCAGAATATGCAGTTTATTTCCTTGCTTCTCTTTTTTAAAAACCTCCTCTGCTGATTTAGTCTTAAGGTCCTGTGCTGGGCCCAAGAGTTTCTTTCCTGGAACACTAGTATTTAACTCTCAAGGGCTTTACAAGACTGAAGCAACCTCGTAATGTCACAGAAAGTCTCTCACTGGTAATAAATGCAGCTGTTAGAACAAAATACAGTGTTATCCCAATGGCTCTTGTTGCAGCAGGGCCCAGTATGATCTCCTGCATAAAGAACATCCTATTTCTGAAAAGTAATCTCCACACTGCATCTCGATTAGTTTGAAAAGCAATGTGTTGTTAATGTATTTTTGTTTACAGGGCCATAAGTATTACGGGCTTATGGCAATAACACGAGTGAGCTTTTCTGATGATCATGTCCCAAGGCATTCCAACAGTGATGGGCTCTCTTTGGGGCTTTTCTGCTTACTTTATTCCCTCTCTGGTAGAAGCAGCTGATCTGAAAAGCCACATGAATATACTCCTAGTACACATAATCCCTTTAGTTCCCTGCATGACTGTAACTGAACACATTGGCAGACTTTGTTTGTATTTAAATATTTTCATAGAAGGGAAAGTCATTCCAAGCTGATCACTTCATGAGGCCAAAAATTTCATTAGGAGCCATTTGAACAATTACAATAAACTAAAAAATCATTATTTGTCAGTACAGTTGTGCCATAAACACTATAATTTATGTTAAAAGAAGTCTTGGTCCCTAGTGAAATTTGTCTTTGTTCACGATAACCACCACAACAAATTTATTGAGTAAGAAAGAAGACATATGGCTTTGTAACCCACAGTTAGGTTGTTCTATTTGAAATTTAGTTCAGAAGTACAGAAAGGTTTCTTAGGACTGAAGGGATTATAGGTACTGTAATATCTAATAAGATTATAAGATGGAGGTGGTGGCTCACTGTAGTAGAAACCCACTAAGACACAGGATGGGCAGGACTTTCTGGGTTATCAAATCCAGTCCCCAGATACTGCAGGCAACTGGATCACATGGTCCATTTAATACATTTTGTGAGCTTCATGATAAAGCTAGGTAGGGTTTCATCCCTATAGTTTTTATACCCTCACTATGCAGGTGGATAAAGAACACCTAATTGATAGTCTAAATTATTCATGGCCAATTTATACCCACTTGCTCATACACCCAGATGGCCTACCCTTAATATTCCCCCTACCTGATGTATTTACAGAAAGCAACCAAACCACATCTCGGTCTTCAGCTGCTGGGCTAAATAAGACCCTTATGCACACTGTCCTTTCATGAAAGGTTCTCCAGTCTCCTCTTAGCAGCCCTTTGCAGTACCCATTTCATTAAGAACCCAGCTTTCTTAAACCAATCAGAATAATGCATTTTATTCCAAACAACATCTTATTGAAGTCTTATTTCAAGGATGTTCATACTTCCCTTGCTTTTCTAGGAATGTGTCTCCTACTGCATTTTAGAGTTTCAGTTGCCTTTTCCATGCCCACGCTGTACTGGGGCAACTTGAAATCTTTCAGTGTCATTGGAGGTTTCTTGCAGAATTTTGTCTGCTGCTACCTCCCTTACTACTTCTGTGGCCTCGCCCTTCAAGGATATTCAGCTCTTGCTGTGCGATATCCTGAACTTTCTCTACACTGATGACTTCTATGTATTTTTATGATCAGACACCTCTGTTTTCCAAATAGGTCACTAATGAAAATAATAACAATCAGTCTTAAGACTTATGGTGTAGGAGCTCTGAATAAGTCCCTTTCAATACAGTTCAGCTACTCATCTTCCAACACCATATATGCCTTGCAGTTCCTCCATAAATCTCAGACTTCTCCATGCAGGAGATATAAATTTATATCTCATATCTTTGGGTATTTTATTCAAGTCCAGACAGCCAGATTTCCCTTCTTTGTCTAGCTAATTAATTACTCTATCAAAGAAACCTATCGAATTAGTTCGATATTATCTAGCCTTGGTAAATGTCAGTTCCATTTTATTGTTTTCCAGTGACTGTCATGACTTTTACAATTCTCTCCTCCCACATTCTTTCCAAAAGCCTGACATAAAATATTGCTGTACACAAACCAAAATATATTGTGCTTTTTCAGTGAAAAATCCATGTTTTATTTGTCTTTGGTATAGATTAGTTATTTACATCAATATACAATTTTGACTAGCAGGTAGTGTTGAGCAGCAGTTATAGATTGGTTGACTGTATATTCCCAGCAGAAATGTATATGCATCCCTTTTTATTCTAAATAGTGTTAGTATCACTTTTTAAAAGGATTGGATTACAAATTTGGCAGGCTGGTCCAACTGAAACACAGCCCCACATACAACAGGGTCTTTTTCTGAACAGCTTTATAGTCAACTGATACATGTTGCAGAAAATCAGAGGACAACATGTACAGTGACTTGTATGGTGATCACAGGGATTTGGCATGGAAAAAATACAGGTTTTGAAGAAACAGAGAAGAGTTAGGGAGGATTTGGCTGAGAGGTGCTGGATGATTGTTTCAGATAGAGATAAATTGCACTGGGTGTTGTCTTCTTTGTGCTTAATTTTAATTATGTTGTGGGCAGTACACAAATCGAAAGACGAGCTAGTAAGAAACTAAATCAAGACTTGAATTTCAAGTCCACCGCTGACCCACAGACTTTGTGTGTCCTTGGGCAAAATGCTTTGTTGGGTTTTTTTTCGTCTCACTGCCTCATCTGTAAAACAGAGATAACACTACTTCTTTTTTCCCCAACCTGACTATTTACATAATAAAAGCCTTTCCATGCATGACAAACTCTTATATATTTATACAGCATCTAGAATAATGGGGACCTGGATCTTGGAACTACAACACAAACAACACACAACAATTAAGATTATACATCCATCCAAAATATACCTAATGCACCTCATACTGCAGTATCTTGCCAGAGACACACGACTTTATTCCATGGTGAATTCTGTTTCTTTGATTTCTGCAGTCCCTCCTTTTGTGCTGCTCTTTTGCCTAAGAAAAGCTTTGGCAGAGAGTTAAGTTTAAGGTAAGCAGTGACAGTGCTTTTGTGGTGTCCTGCAGGTGGAAGGCATGATGGACCCCAGAGACCGAAGGGAATTGCATGGAACTGGGCAGCACTGTGCAGCATCTCTGCATTTCTGCAGCAGCTCTCCTGTGGCCCCATTCGCCTACCACTGGATCAGGGAAGATCTGCCTTAAAGGGTGCTTGTCCCTCTGTGAAAAGGGAAAAGAAAGGGCCTCTCATCCATATTGTCCCTGGGGAGGACTGTGTACCCACTGCAGGTGAGACCAACACAGAGCTGTCTTCTTGGTAAGCAAATCCTACACCCTTGGAGAGGTCTCAGTACATTCTGGGGATGCAGTAGGAAATGTTGGATCCGCTCAGCCTGTTCCATGCTTGTGGGGTAGGGTACAGTAATAAGCATTCCCTCACCATCAACTTGGAGGCTACAGGATCAGAGATCCGCTATTGTACTGCATATTTTCCTAGGAAACGTTCTCTGAAGAGTTTATGCTCTGCTTGGAGAAAGACAGCTTCCCACGCCAGAACTTTTGGGAAGTGGGAAGCTTTTTCTCTCCAGCCTGTATGCCCAGAAGGTAATGCCAGAATATGTTGGAGGTCAGGCTGGGTCCGCGCTGCGATTTCTCTGCGTGCTGAGAGAAAATAAAACAGAGGGTGCTTGGCTGCCCTGAGCTGGTGTGTCCAGGCCCTGAGGCGGGGCTGGATCTGCAGCTACTTGGCATAGAGAGGAGGAAAAACATGCATAAATTAGGAGCTCTAAAGACCGGTTTCCTTCTTTAATCCCAGAATAACTGGCCGAGGGCACTTGTATTGGAGCAACAGACCAACCCCTCCGCACTGACAGGTGACACTCTTTAGTGCTTCCCTTGTGCTGGCAGATACACCACAACTTTAATTACACTGTGCAGCACTGCTCTGGCTAAAAAACATGGATGTTAACAAAAAAACTAACTTCATCCCCCCCTCCTTTTCTTCATGAGATTTTTATAAACAAAAAAGAACAAGAGAAGTGATGGTAACTGCATTATTAATAATACATAGTTGTAACTGATTAGTTTGGTTTCCTGTCCTACACAAGGAAGATTGCATTCTGCTGTGACTATTGTTTTATGGGAACTCAGGCTGGATACCAGGTGTCTGTTACAAATGTTGGGCACCAAATTAAACACCCACACATACTGAAAGGACCAGCAACACGACACGAAGAATTATTCATTTTGCCAGCAGTAAAATGACAAAGCAGAGGAGTGACAAATGCTCTAGATAAACCCAGAGCTCCAATTTAATGCATGGGATAAGGACCTCTTTTTCCAAATAAAGACTCCCAACTCTTGCAGTTTCTTACTTCTCCATAATTTAGCCGTGCACATATTTGGCATTTAGAGTGTGACGGATTTACACATTTGCTATCAAATGAGCTGCAAGAGCTAATCAGCTTGCGCAGAATTGCACATATTAATGAAGAAGGCTCTTCTGCATGCCTGCAGTGTAGACACCCACTTAACTGGGGCACCAGAGACTAATTTGAAAAGATTTTGTTCACGTAGCTCTTTTCCTATGATGAATGCTTGCAGGGGATCATGCTGTAGAGAGGAAGCAAGCAGTATCTGCAAAATCTGGCTAAATGGTTCTCATTACTGAGTGATGGAAGAGCAATAGGAAAGATAATTTATTAGTGGCTCAAAGCTAATGAGAATAATTAGCACTATGATGCTTTCTAAGCAAACACAGAATAACTGTTCCTTAAGGAGCGCTGTCTCCCTGCAGCGGTGCCGAATGCTCTGGGCAGGAGGACAGGACTTCCAGGGGCAGGAACCTTACAAATCAAGGACCAGGTCAGGCAGCTGTGGAAACACCCAGACATCCTATGGGTCTGCATTAGAGCTGTGATTTCCTAAATTTTGGGGTAACAGATCATCTTTTTTTCTAGCTCAAAAACAACTACACTGGGCTGATGAATAGAGTTTACACTTCAGCTTAACTCCTTGGAAACCAGAGGCTGGAAATTGCTGCCTTGGATACTGAGATTTTTTGCAATATTGCATCACAGAATGCCTTCCAAAACTCTGCAAAATCCAAGCCAATCGACAGTGCTTTGCAGGAAGTATTTCAGCAGCAATGGTCAGTCCCCAGGAATCCTGGCTGCCAGCAGAAAAAATGGCATTTGGCTTCATTTCCTTTGTAGACACCCAGGTATCCTCCTTCCTCACCCTGTAAATAAAAACAGGATATGATGAGAAAACATAGCGTCTTCTTATGACCAGCCAAAGAAACTAATGGGAAAAAGTCTGGTTTCCAATCAGTTCCAGCACAGAGCAGTAATTTACACAACCGGATTAGCCAAAGGGCTGCACTCCTGTGGTTCCAGCAGAGCCACAGAATGCTCAGGGATGCTGGGCTGCCAAAGGCAAAGGAAATGCCAGTGTTTGGCTACAGTGCTCAACACCTGCTGATAAAAGCTGATTTTCCCCCCACCTCTCAGTTTTCAGAATTTACTCCTGCAATCCCAGTGTTCCGTTACAGACCCAATCACACTAAAGTAAGCTATTAAATTAAAACGAGGTGCACATGGGCAGCAGTCCCCACTCCCCCGAGTGTCGTTTGGAGCAAATAGCTTGTTTCATAGTTTGTAAAATGCAGTTGGCAGGGGTTCAGTGTTATTCTAGGAAATCCATGTAGGCAACATTTCATTCTTGTAATATAGCACTATCAAGAATATGGAGAGTGATTTTACTTTCTATTTTTTAAAAGGTAAACAGACAAAATATCTGTAGGCTACATTGCCAGGTCTTGACTTTTCTTTTGAAAAGCAGTTCGCTTCTAAAATCAAAATCACCCATAAAGCAATTCCATCTGAAACAAGACTCTCTGAAGCATTCTCTTAGAGCTTACTCATGATGGGAGTTTTATCTGCTTTTTTATTCTCAAATTAAATGCTGCAAGAACATAGACCTTACCTCTCTAATCTTTTTTCACCAGTAATATCAATTTATCTTTGCAGATGACTGTTGAAAGGATTTTAAGTTAGCAAGATTTGGGGACTTAATTTGGTCTGAGTGGGAGTTTAGAAAAATTCTCAAGGCTGTTTCACCCAACTGCAACTATTTAGGAGGGGCTTGGGAGTCAACATGGCTGTCAGATCCAAAATGCAATTTTAGAGGGGAGGAAAGAGGAAATGGAGATTTGTTGGGCTGCTTTTCTTGACTCAGATTAGAAAGCACATCTCTTCCAGTCTCTCTTGGAGGAGTTGCTCTGGTTTGAACAAGGACATAGTTACTGGGTCAGAGATAGAGGGATTACAACAGAGCCAAATCATCCTCTGGGGTCACAGGGGCTGGGATAGTAGCTTATGCTCATCTTGGGACTCCCAGCTTGTGTTTGCCATCTCCCAGAGCATTCAGTCTCCTGGGAACCTTCCCCTCCTTTTGGTGGATGAAACAAATCCAACATCTCAGGCTCTTTCATTAGATGGGAAAACCATTTCCTCTCCAGCTTCCAGGATGCACAAAATGCTTGGCCCTGCTGCCCTTCATCTCTTGGTCCAACCACACAGCAGGACTAATACAGCCCTGTGGGCTATTTATGTCGTGTTTAAGCCAACACTGGGGAACAAAGTGATGCACAATCCTTGCTCAGCCTCTCTGCTGTGTACACGTTTTACCCTTCCTCAACAAGATTTAATCAGCTTAGGGTTAACTATGTAGCGGATGTCCAAGACCTTTGAATCACACCTTAAAAAGACTGAAAGACCAAACCCATAATTGCAAGAGCACAATCTCTGATTCACTGCAAACCATTTGTTATCAGCAATTAAGTTTCTTGCTGATAAATGATTCATGACTCGAAAGCCCAGATTACTCACTTTTAACCATGGCAGAAATTCCTGTGTGATTATGAACGCCTGGGCTACGCATCTGCTGCGACAGGCTGGAAAGTCTGAATGTGTGAAATGACCAACCATTTAAATACAGAAAATAAGAGCTCTTACATATATTTTTCACTCACAGTTTGTAGAAAATAATAACATATTTCAATTTCAATGTGACTGATGTAAATATAAACATAAACTGACTTTACTAGCAAATATAAACACCAACTATTGCTTTACTGGAGGCAACAGAACTAAAACAGTGTGACTGATATCCAAACCTGGCCTACTAATTAAAAAGGCTTGGAAGCAAAGCTCCGAGCTCCTGGTACACTCTAGTTCACAGTAACTAAGGCTTTTGTCAGCCATTTGATGTAATCATTTATAGTGTTCAAAACTGTATTTTTCAAAAACCATTCAGACCATAAACCAGATGGGTCATGACCCTGTAACAGAAGGTAAATTATTATCAAATATTTTATATTTGTGCATTAACACATGATTAGCCAAGAAAAAATGAATGTCCAAGTCCAAGACGTAACTGACAAAAGACTGAAGGGAAAAATGAGAATTCCTAATTTTATTATGGTGTAACCAGCTGTAAGGAATTACTGGTCTGAAGCACAGTGTGCAATTGTTTTATCCTAAACATTTACTAAAGCCTATAATTCAGAATGATTCTGACTAGTGAAGTCACCATTGGCAAGCTATCATTTTTTTCTTTCTTATTTTTGAAGAAGTCTACATTTCTCCCCAATTAGCACAAACATAGGCACAGCCTATGCACAGAAATGCTCAACATTTTCTGGAGGCTGTATTTCATTAGTGCCAGCTGCTTTGACTCTGAGATCAAAAGAGACGCAGCAAGTTCTGGACTAATCATATTTGATAGTTAGCTAAAAGCAGAAGAATTCCTGTTTGAGATCAAATGGCATCAATATGTATTGTTACCTAAATGCAGGGCGGAGTGCCTGCTACTTATGTGAGGATAGCTTGACATAAAGAATTATCATGATCTTCTGCAAAAGTGCTATACACAACATAAGTAACTGTGCTAATTGAAAGGGAAAAAAACAGAGTAAGAGTCTTCATAAATTAAGCTACTTTTACACTATGGTATTATGTACTATCAGGCAGCTGGTTTTTTTGGGTGAAGAGGCTCATCAGGTGCCTAATAAGAGAACATACTTGGCACAGCTCCATGGCCATTCCAATTGATGTCATGGTTAACAAGCTGGCTACCATACAAGGCCAATCAGGCTACTGGTATTCCACAATACTCACTAATGGTTTCAGCAACTTAACAGTGCCAAACATACAGTGCCATTAATTAGGAAGAGAGAGAAGGAAGAAACACCCAGGAAGGAGGTAAGATGCCTTTCACCTCCTGAGCAGCCACTCAGCACAGCTTGTGGATCTGAACTAGAAGAAAACAAGATGTGCAGACTGAGGAGCAAGAGGAGCGTTTCAGAGCCAGGTCACAGCTGTCTGCTGTGCGAAGCTGTTTTGTGCCCCCTGGAGTGCCAGGGCAGAGGGAAGCTGACCCTCACACCACCACACACCTGCAATGCTGCCCAGCACTCCCGAGGCCGGGATGTCCCAGCCATGGGCGGTGGGAACTCGTCCCACCTGCTCTTCCTAAGGCACCACCAGCTGGGGTCATTCACCCAGTGGGGAAGAAGCTGAAGAAGGCTGATTAATGATAAAAATACTTGTCTTTTTTAAAATTTATTTTTAGTTCAAAGTGAATCACAACTTCCTGCCCCTCCCTCTCCCCTCCTACGAAGACAGAGGTACGTCCAGATCAACATTTTTTTTGTTTAAGCATCAAATATGTAACACATTTTAACTGCTGCTGATACAGGTTTTACAGTGATGACTTCAGAGAGAGATTGTTTGTGCAGCTCCTTAAGGAGCAAAAAGGAAAAATCTCTCCTACAAATGTAGATAAACTTTTGGAATGTAAACAGGTAATACACACAATTACTGCATTACCAGAAGTATTATGCATTTAGTATTATGCATTTCTCAAAACAGTTGAACATAACACTTCACAACACATATTTGATATGATCCAATCATAACTTGAAGGGAGACTGTGTACCCCGTAAGAGTAACCATGTACCCCTATAATATAGTCATTCATGCCGTAACTTACAGATACATTTGACAGTATTGATGCCAAAGGAGGAGGGTTTAGTCTAATTTCATCCATGCTCTGCTGATTTTTAATGCGTGGCTTAATTCACTCAGTACATTTTATAAACATATGTAAACAGTTCTGATTTAAAGACCAGAGAGTTTTAAATGAAATTAACAGATCTGGACTGGTCAATGTTAATGTCTTCGTTAACTCAGACACCTTATTTATCCCTGAGCACCTTAAAATTGTTCCCCCCAAATCTCAGCCAAGAACACGTAACTATTTCACAAGAATGTAAAACTGCATTTGAATAAATCTGTCTTATAAATCCCATTTTCCTGCACTGATTTAAACAAAACATAACAAAACAAACCCAAATCAAACCATGTCCTCTCCCCTTTGTTTTTTACATGTACTGCAATACCGGAACAAAAATTTCACCCTAACAAACAACATCACCTACAGACACACTACAGACTACAAAAATATTGCATAGGAGTGTCAGTGGGCATAGTCTCCCAACATGAGAGAAAATGCTAAGTTTTCTTTAAAACATTATGGCAACATTCTAATTTATTTTCCTTTTAAAAATCAAGTGGTTTCACTTTATTTCAAAATTGTACAAAATGGCCATGGCTGTTTATAAAAAAAAAGTCTCTGTCTTGAGAATATGTGAAGTCTCAGGTGCATCAACAAAAGACCTGGAACCATTCACAGTGCAGCGGAAAGCTTCTTTTGAGGCAGAAACTACAATTCATCCTTCTTCTTTCCTACTCTTTCATGGTCTCTTTCTCTCAGGGATCGCATGAAAGTGGTGAATCCAGACTCCTGGTTTTGAAGGAAGAAAAATATGGGTCATATTTTTACCAACAAAGCAAAACAATGCATCAAGAACACTTTGAGTTTCTGTATCCCAGCAGAATATAAACTAAGAAGCAGTTGTTTAGTTTCTGTACCCCACAGCAGAATAGAAACTAGGGAGCAGTTACTGCTTCTGCGTTGCCTCATCATGCCATGCTCTGGTCCAGTGCTGCTCCACTGCAATGCAAGGGGAAAATACCCACGCACATCCCACATGTCAAACTTTGAAGAGATGGAACACAGAGAAAAAGTCCCTAAAACTCACAAGGGACAAGGACAAGGTAAAATCTGTCACTGTAAGTGCCACTGATACATTTTGTTGAAAACACTCAAAAGACATATTCAAGCTGCATTTGTATGCTATTTGTGTCATTTTAAAAGCAGTTACTGGATTGTTTGTTGACTGTACACACATTTGCTATTCATCCTCTAACAGTTTTGATCATGATTTTTCTCCTTTTCCAAACATTCCAATGATGGAAATCACTTTTTTTTTTGTAAGTTACTATTAAAATTATTATCAAAAATTTCAAACCTGGTTGTCTAGATGCCAACCTCTGCATTTCAACAACTTATGATTTAAGGCTGTTGAATGCCAGCCGTTTCCTTTTCCAAGGAAAGCTGTGAACATAGCTCTCAGGCATTTCAGAAGGCTCAGATAGGTGGAGGTGTGAACCCCTGTGTTGGAATACACTGTGTACTGGTACCCCAACACTGAAGTTTTCTGGGCAAGTAACACTGCTCCCACCCAGTCTGACCATTTTTGCATTTAAACAATCACAGAACACTCAAAATCACACCACTAAAAACTGGTGATGAAGAGGGAAAATACCAAAGGTAGAGAGCAACTAACAGAAGTCAAAGACTTCAAACAATATTGGAGAACAACAAACCAGAACAAAACCAAACCACAAGGCTGGGAAGCTTCTAGAAGGCTGAACAACAAAACACTTTTCTAAAACTATTCACTATTCTTCCACTGCAAATAAATGAAGTGACAAGCTTCGGCCATTTGTCACCTGGAAATATCTGGCAATCAACAGCCCCCATGACAGGCACTGGGCTGAGTACTGCCTCCAGCATTACCATGATAAGAGATAACAAACCCTAATTCAATGCTGCACAAGCAGAAGACCGTAGGTCCCCAGAGAAGTGGAAGGGGAACAGAGCAGCCAACAGCAGAGAGACTGGGATGTTCCTGTTGGGTAATTTTTATCCAAGAAGGGGTTGGCTGCATATGGGGGATTTGTTAGTCCACTTTCCTGCATATGGATAAATATCTCCCAACTACTATGGCCTCAGAGCACTCCTGTTTTAAGATATAAATTCTTTTTATCAGCCACCATGGATCCTTCCTTTCATATATCGTTTCTCTAAGTATGGGTTAGAGATGCAAAAACCACAGCTGAAATCTTAATTCAATTGTTGGCTACTGCATCCATCTTTACTTTTAAGAAAAGATCCAGAATTGGAACTAAACACGGTATCCATAACAATGGCTGGATCAGCACCATGAAATGGTAATTACTGGGGTCCAAGTATGCTGAAGAAAACTGGCAGGCAAAGCTCCATGAAGACTTCCCCAAGACCCTGACTAACAGAGAACCTCAGAACCTGGCTTTTTAATTTATGCTTTTATATAATTTTCTGAGCTCTAACAGCAGCAATAACTTTCAGGCAAGAATCTTTTTTCAAAATCACTGCATGGCTCAAAGACCCCAAGTTCTTCTTGCAGATCCCAGGCAATCAATGGCTGCTGAGGAGTAACCTCCCTCTAGGAGGTTATGACAAAGAAGGCCCACAAATAATTGAATTGCTTCCTTATTTTCAGGCACTTTACAACCACTGAAGGCATTATGCCATTTCTGCCTCCATTTCTTGCACTCATAGCATATAATTAGCTGGGCACAGCAGGACGAAAGAATGAAACTTCAGCCCAGGGGTAGATGGCACAATTTGTCTTCCCATCCTGAGTGCCAGGAGTGAATCTGATTCAGGGCAAATGAGATATTTACTTTTCCCTAGTCTCCAAAGGACAGCTTTGTCCTGGCTATAAAACCAATGGTCTGTCACCATTTGGCAGCCTGGTGGACCTGTAACACGTTTGTAGTGCCCATGTGATCCAGAACTGACAGGAGTTAAGTCTTGTATTTTCTGGCATTTCTGCCAGCAGCACATGCAATAAACCCTTCCCTTTCACTCAGTCCAAATTCACTCACAGACTTCAGCTTAAAGAATAAAATATACAAAGAGCATTACCAAATCTAATCCTTTTTCCTCTTCTCATGTTCCTAAAAATAGACCAAGTGTGTTCCTAATGCAGAGATGTACAGGGGTGTGGTACACAATGATTCATCCATGTAAGCCAGCAACAGAGGCAGTCCAACATTCTTCCAGCATGGTAAAAATTTACTCTGCAGTTTTCATTTGCAAGGCAGAACAGGCAGAGGAGACTTTCCCCCCTGTACCAGGTGATGACTCTTACTTCCACTTACCCCTCGATCTCCAGTATATTTTTCCACAAATTTCCCGTAGTTATAATAGTTGAAGGTGGGGTAGCCATCAACCCCCTCCTGCTTACACAGGTCATGATTCTGTCCTTTGGCACAGTCCACTGCAGCGTAGGCGATCTGAAACACAAGAGATCACACTGAGGCAGGAGAAGACAAAGCAAGGGCCCATTTTATGATGATGCTGCTGCAGCATAGCCTTAGCAATGAGAGAAACCCAAGTCTTCTGCCAAACATGCAATGGCTTCTGCAAGGGCTCAGCTGTGGAGGGAGAGCAGAGGGTGGTCATCACCTGGCCTGTGCAGCTGCATGGCACATTCAACTCACAGAGCAGAAAATCACCTTCCCAGCCTTCCCACTGAGCTCTGCGTTAGACTCCAAACAGGAAATCCAGAGGCTGGAATAATAAAACCAAATCCAGGCACAGTGGTCACTGCTCTGTCATACTGCAATATTTTTCCTCCACTTTGGTTTTAAGTGATGAACAGTGACAGTGGCTTTGGTGACAGTAACGATCCACCTAACCCAACCTCCTTCCTGTGGCATGGCTAATGCTCGGAAAAGTTACCAAACATGGATGGTCACTTATGCAGCCTATTCGTAGATTAATGATTTCTACTCCAAATAGTTTTTCTGAACTCCATGCAGTTCTTCCAAGGTCAAATGGGGATGGGTGAGAGGCCAGAGCATCGTCTACCAAGCACTGCACATAGGGAAGAAGGTTGCTTGCTTACAATCTCAGCCTGGATTTTTGTATTTCCTTTCCTGTCTTCTTTCTGGACTGTACATTATGTACAGCCATTAGCAAAGTGGGCTTTAATTCCTTCTGAAACCTCTAGATGTTACTGTCACACAGACAAACCCTGAGTAGGAAAGAGCCTGCCACACTTTCAGCCTGTTGGCAGTGGAGCAACATCCTCAGTCCCTGCCTATTTCCACACTGGCAGGGCTGGGAAACGCAGCCCCACAGCCCCAGAGCAGCACCTCTGAACATTCAAGTCCTGACTCTCTGAAGTATTGAGGAGGGGCTGCCCTTAACAGTTCTGATGCCGAAATAAAATGTAATTCATAGGCTTCTACTCAAAGCAACTGAGCCCTGTGCTGTGATTTCACCCTGCGTGTTCCTGTGAGCAACAGTTCGGGCTCTGAACGCAGGCTGCTCACACAAGCTCTGCCTTCACAGCCCAGGCCAGGCCCTGCTGAAGGGCGAAGTACAAACTATGTTAAAAAAAGGAAAGAAATTAGAGGAATGACTTTTTGCAACTTTATTGTGGGTTACAATTTATCAAGTGCTAATTTCATAGCAGACACATCTTAATTTGAAATTTCCAATCTACAAGCCTCCTTCAAACAGCTGATCAAAATACCTTTTGCTTGCATGACTTTAGGGTTGCGGTTGAACTGTTCTTCCATAATTAAAAGATCACTTAATATTCCACAAAGCCCTCCTGTTTCATGGTGACACTGTCAAAATGAGAAAACCTGATCTCATTATACTAGCAGTAATTAAAGAGATTGGCAAAGCCAACTTCAGTTAATTTGCTTGTTTTGTTTTGGCTTTGAAAGCCTGACAAGACAATACTCAGTATGATCTTGCTTGGTCTGTCTTCAAGTGGAAAGTACTAGATAAAGTGAACAGTGTTCTTACCTTAAATATCTGGTTTCTGATTTTAAACTTTAATAAGGCTAATACAGAACCAGGACTCTTGAGAGCTGTTAAAAACATGTATGATCCCTTTTTTTTTTTTCTTTTTGTAAACACAAAGACTCCTACACATTCAGGGCCAATTTAAATGAAAGGTTAAGAAGACTAAACTGCAAAACAGTTTCATCTAAGTATTTCTGCCTTCCCGACCTTAGCTGCCAGCCAAAACTTAGAGCTCTGTTGTTCTCTGTGTAAAGAAAAGCTTAGAATGGAGACAAACATTTATTTCATGACGCAGCATGAAGGTAGTAAGAATAATAGAAGTCCCGGTTTCCTAAAAACTAGAAGAATAAATAAAATAATCTTTTTTCACTGCTCTAAATATCACACAGGGAGAGATTACAGACAGAAAAAGGGGAAGGTATGCATGTGCTCATCCAGATCTTAGTAGCTGGTTTGAGACATGAAACTGTTGTGACTGATGACCCATCTGTTCTTAGTGTCTTGGAAATTAAGGAAATTAGTTTTTAGTATACTGGAAGGAAGAGGGAAGAAGGAAGAGAAACTCTCTTTATCTGTACCCCAGGAAACATCTAAACTGGTACCAGCTGGAGCAAA
Source organism: Cnemophilus loriae (assembly GCA_013397755.1). Lineage (NCBI taxonomy): Eukaryota > Metazoa > Chordata > Aves > Passeriformes > Corvidae > Cnemophilus > Cnemophilus loriae. Next base: position 482,899 of record VZTF01002536.1, on the reverse strand, counting down.
GAGTCCAGTTTCATTTACAAAAGGCTTTTGTGAGAACAGCGCCCAGTGAGGAGAGGGTGCAGTGCAGGAATGCAATGCTATAAGCCACTGCTAACCTTGTTCAGAACATCTTCACCTGTTGCCTCAGAACAGACGACTGATGGACGTTAAGGAGGTGGCTTCTGATGCTCAGTGGCGTCCTTGAGACACAGCTCTCCTCTCCAGCACATGGAAACCTAAGCTGTCCATCTGCGCATTAGTTGTGCACACAAACATCCCATTCTAAATCTGTCCACGGCAGCCACATGAGCCCAATGCTGTGTCTAATTAACAGGTCTAATGGCACATCTGGAATAGCATTTGAGGGACGTGTCCACGGTCTGTCCTTTCTGCAATGCTCCTAAGGCAAGCTCCCACACAGCCCCACCACTGCTCCTGCAAACGCCATTTTGAGCCCAGCTCTTCAGAACACACACGTTTGGTTATTTTTACAGCCAGTGAGAGAAGAGGAACAGCGATTTTCAAAAGCCTTGTAACTCATAGAGACGTGAGCAAAATTTCATAGAGAAACATCTAATTCCCAAGACTGTATCTGAGGCTGCATTTCAATGCCTGCTGCCAACAGTGGCTGAGTAAGAGTACTTAGGAGAGCTTGAGTGATTACTTTAGAGTGGAAATGTTAAGGCAGCCTAAATATAGAGGTTGCTACCATCTCTGTGCACTCATTATCATAGCATCACAGTCCTAATTGTCTTGCCTGTCTCACAGCGGAAGATCAAATATAGTGCACTGAGAGAAGAGAAAAGTGATGCTGGAAAACACTTGCAGCAAAACACACTTCTGGACTAAGGACCAATTCTCATCTCAACTCCATCAACTCCAGACAGCTGAACTCTGAGACACATCAGAATTTCAGCAAATAGCACTGATTGCCCTTTGCTTCTTTCTGTTTGTGTTTTCATGTACCGTGAATACTGAGCTCCATTGCTGATAGAGGTGTGTCCTACCAGAGTGAATTCCTGCATGGCTCTACTGAAAGGCTGCAAGTAAAAAGATGCAGAGTCCTGGCTCAAGTGAGCAGAGATACACTCTAGGGAGAGTTTCCCCTCATTCTCAACCTTCTTAGCCACAGTCAGCTTTTCTACTTCACTAAAGGAGGAAACTGAGTCAGGGAAAATAACAACTCAAAAAACCTCTCTCAAAATGTGGTTGAAGACTTCTGGAGAATATTCCTCTTGTCGTAGGTTGACAGGTTTCTAGGTGAATTTCACCCTGCCAGGTCCTGTGGAGTGGCAGGGTGTCGTGGGCCAATGACATTTAAGGTACGCCCTCTGCGAGATACAGTATTTAAGGAGCTGGACACTGGGAACTTCCTCTTTGGCTTCTGGCATTTCAACAGGTAACAGGGGACTGGAGGGGGTTTTTGCCAGGGTAGGCCTTTGGGCCGGCCTGGCTGGCGCCCTCCCCCCTCTTCCGGCTCCCCGAGGGCCGGGCCTGGCCCCCTTTTACCATCCGCCGGGCGGAGCCTTTCCCCTCCCCTGCCTTCCCCCCATGAGGGCCGGGGCCTGGCTCCCTTTTACCATCCACTGGGCTGGGTCAGGCCCCCACCTCTGGCCACCTCC